>JAEMWC010000750.1:345000-377500 GCA_016490735.1 Pachyseris speciosa | reverse complement strand
TATTATTATTATTATTATTATTATTATTATGGCAGTTTAAAACTCCTGAATGCCAGGTCCTACTTACAAATACTGGGCGTGTAAACGTAGCCAGTATTATATCAAAATTTACAAATTTACATTAGATAGAAATAAAATTGCGTAAAATAAAATTAATAAATAAATTCTAATATTATACAAAATTTACAAATTTACATTAAATAGGAATAAAATTGCTTAAAATAAGATTAATAAAATAAATCATCTGTCTAATAATATCTGCCAAGTGCTAGTTATGTACTGTCTCATTAGCGACCCATGGGTGTCCAAGTGGCTAGCACATCACTTTAAATGCTTTAACGATGTGAAGAATGTGGCTCAGGACGGTTTTCTGCAATCTTCTAAGTACCTCTCGTACCGTTCTGAGCCCACTAACGCCTTGACCTCTTCCTTCAGACTCTTTGAGTAGCCACCCGCAAAGGAGCGTACTTTAAGGTCTTCTCCTCTTCTTTGTGCTTTCTGTTGTCCATCCAGGGACAGGTCATCTCAATCAGCATCAACTCCTTGTTTACCCTGTCTACCACCCTAGCGTCCACTCTGTTGGCTCTCACTTACAAGTGGTCCGCGAAAACAGGCACATCCCAAAACGCCGTAACCTCGTAACCTTGTCGTCTTCGTACACTGGTTTGGGCTGGACTGGTGAATACCAAGGTGGAATAGCGTCCGTCAACTGATAGCCCCTAAGCATCTCAAAGAATAGAATTTTGAGTGCAGCGTTGTGTCTAGCCAGATACAGAGTTTGCGCCAGTGCGCTGCAGCCTGACACCACGTGTGCGACACTTTCCTGTGCCTTCCGACATAGCCTGCATTTCTCATCACCGTGCGTGTGTGTCTTGGTCTTTCTCGAGGCGTAAAGCTTAGTTGGCAGGAGTTGCTGATATAACTCTTGCAGTCCCACCACTATTTTGATTGGAGCTGTTTTCCAAAACATTCCTTGTCCACATCCTCATCTCTCCATCTCTCCGCTACTAACTTCCCTTGCCATCTCTCACTTTCGAACTCTTCACAGCCTCTGCTCTGATTGACTTTCTTAATCCACACGCTGATCTTCTTTCTGTCGAGTACATCCCCTGTTTCCGTAACCCCAACTGGTTGTGGGTACTGCAACTCTAGCCGTAGTCCCAGTTGTTGTGCATAACTCTCCGCATCCTTCACCAAGGATCTGCACCCTGTACGGACCGCTTTCTCCTCGAACTGCCTCACCAGGTACATAGTTGGATCATTGTTGGAATACAAGTTCATAGCTGCCTTTATCTTGATGGTCTTGTACTCTCTCTCGATGGACCTAAGGCCCCGACCTCCTAACGTCCTAGGAAGGTACAGTAGATCGTATTATTATTATTATTATTATTATTATTATTATTATTATTATTATTATTTTGTTTCTGTGTTTACTTATTAACACGTTTTTTCGCTCTTTTTTTCTATTGGAGCAATATACCAGCTATTTTATTTATCAGGACAAAATTCTCGTCGATACTGGACAGTGGGACTGAGCCCAAACGAACGCAAATAACATCTAATTGAAGCCAAACTAATCATGCAAGCCCTGGGCAAAAAGCACACTGGACATCTATCACATATGTTTACTGATAGAAACATTCAGTGTTAATTAATCGGAACCAAACTTACATTAAAAATTCAAATACAACAAAATGTTTACAGCAAAGACTCTTTTCTTGTTTTCCTCGGCGCCCCTTATAATGTGTATCTCACTCAATGCCTTAGAAAATGCAACTAATTTTTGACGTTCTTAAGTGAAGACGAAAGAGTAGCAATTGATAGAGATCGTCAAAGGAAAGGTATTGCAAAGATGATTATTTGAAGATGGGCTCCGTTTTGGCCAGTGGCGGCAATTTTCATTTGTGTCCCGCTGCGCCTGGTTATGGAGCACCTTCTTACTTACAATGAATAAGATGAACTCACTCTTAAACCATGATTAGAGCGGTGGCTTTTAAAACGTGATAATTATAGAAAAGCGAATATCATTCGCTAAATATCGAGAGCTAAGCAACCTAAAAGTGAACTATTGTCAAGAAGCATACATCTGAATTGATACCCTCTGCGGGATGTTATCTCCCAAATGAAGTTTCTCTTCTGCACGGTGTCTTAAGGATTAGAATCTTGCTTCACATAAAAGAAACCGATTCTTTCAGTTAGATTAACAGTAGTCCATGCACAGCCAGCTTAAGATACTGACTCGTGTTAAGCATTTTGAAGCGTTCTACGTTTCAACCTCTGTTCTGGACAACGTTAACAACCGAGTCATGCAATAAATATCGCGGAACATTTCCATGATGCCGTATTTCAAACACACTACTCCAGCTGATTTAGAAGCACTTCGTAAAGTTTGGTTTTGTTCCAAAATGAACAAAAAGTATTCTGCAATAATTTAGTTGTATAAGCCTATATGGTAATGATTACTGAACAGAGTAAGCGCGACAGTTTAACAAGCTTATTCTTATGACTTCTCTACATTTCCTGCCACTTTGCTTCCTTTTGCCCTCACTTTCGTTTCCTCAGTTAACCCAGGAACTCCAGGAATGTCAAAATGCTTATTAGTTCATTCGTTACCTGTCCCCAGCACTAGTTTGTGATCCATTGAATGACTGTTGGCAGCAGTAATGTGATTTGTTCCTTTTTTGCTGTGGAATACATTGACTTAGGCTGACGTCATAGACCATTACCCTAATTAGCATTTTTGTTGGGTTTACGAGATAGCGATGCATTTCAAAGCCACTTGAGTAAGCATAGGTTACTACAAGCCACATGTAACGGTTGCATGCAACATTAATACAGCGCATGGCAAGAAATGGGGGACATGAGGGGGCGGAGTCACTTCAGAGCAGTCTAGAGAGCTGTCAATTACTTTCTTTCTTTGGCGAGATGCTACTGGATGATCGTTGCTATAGAAATTTGCAGGCGCTTCAAAATTAAAAAAAAAGATGGCGGCTCTGTCGAGTAATCTACGTTTGTCTGCAACAGCAAAGAAATAACGATAATAAAGACAGTTTGTTATCTGGAAAATTTCTACTAATAAATTAATCGATTTTTGGCTGTTTAGGTGAAATATCAGACATTCTTGGCGTATGAAAGTGTATTGTACTTCGAGCGATCACGGCTAATTGATAATTTGATTTCCTCCTGTTTAATTTTCCCACTATCTCGCCGCAAGGATTTGTTGTCATTCTCAGTCTTTTACCGAGGATTTCTATCCGTAAAAAGCCCATACTTTTCTTTAATACCAAAGAAGAAAGCTCAACTTCAAAGTTCAAAACCGTGGCGGATAAAGCTGGAAAGTGACTAATTTTTGTGTCAAAGAACGACTATCCACTGGAAAATCTGGACCATTTACAGAGTTAATGAAATGTCTGTGAATCTTAAATTTACAGACTTTTTATGAGAGTTCAAATCTGACCTACTTTTATATATGGCATACGAAATATCTGTAAAATCATTTTTATAGATATTTTATACACATTTTGTGGTATTCCTTTTTAGAACGTTTATGAAATGATTATGAAATTTAACTGCTGAAATAAGAAGGAACACTGAAAAATTTACAGACTTAACAAAATCTCTGAAGAATGTTTGTAAATTTGACATTTACAAAGATTTTCTATCGTTATTTTATCCACTAAAATCTCTGTAAATCGACACAGGTATAGTATTTTAAAATCTCTGTAAATTGACACAAGCAGGACATAACTCCCATGATGCGGGGGTTAACTACACAAGGTGGAGTTACCACTGTTGTTATTATAACTCCAAAAGGGTAGTGTGCGGCTTTCGTCTTTTGGGTTGGATTTCAACAGCGTTTGTTTGTAGTTTCATAACGGTAATTCAAATCAACAAGCCGGATGGGTTCGCGCTGCAACTATACGGTGAATTTATGACTGGAAATACGGTCAAATAGGACTACTCTTTTCCTTGTGACATATGGTCCAAAATTTGCGTTAGTTTACTTGAGCTTCTATAGCAAACATTTTTTCACAAACAAATTTGCTTGCCATTCATTTTCATCTCTATGCAAAAAATGCCTCGATTGATTACAAGAAGGAAAAACTTAACACATAGCAATCAACTTTGCTCCAGGGTCTTTACACATTTCACAAGGTGAACTAATGCGTTTCCGTTATTTGAAAATATAGTGGATACTTGTTCGTTTCCGCAAGGCGGATACGACGGGCAACTTGTAAGAGAAAAACACTTGTACTACTCGTAACAGACAATAACGGAATGCCTTTGAGTAGGATTTTCATTACCAGCACTGGTTTTTTCTGCGTCGCTTTTGAGGGCGGGAAAACTTCTGTGACCAAATAACTGCATGACTTACGCAGGAAAAGGGATAAACAGAAATCATTATTGTATACAATGTGAACTGAAATTCACTGTGTGATTTTCAAACTTAAATTGCAAGCAGTACGCGCGGCAAAGAAGGACGGCCTCAAAACTTTTTCCTCGCGAAGTTTGTGCTTCCCGAGCGGCTGGGCTGATTTCCCTTTCGGGCGCCATAGGCATTGGCCATTTGGCCGAGAGGCAAAGTGTTAGAAAACGAAAGGTAGTAAAGTGCCAAAGGTGAAGGGCTAAGCCCAAAACGTATGGTTTGTCTTTCAAACGACTCTTTAATAATTTAGAACTATATAAGTTCTAAATTATTAAAGAGTCGTTTGAAAGGCAAACCATACTTTTTGGGCTTAGCCCTTCACCAGAGGTATGTAAATAGTTTGAAATTGCGTACTATTGTTCTTTATTATTTTCTGACCGAGAGGGAGCTCGAGGGAGTTGGGTTAGACTTGGGCATGCGCAAACGAGTTCATTCCCGGTTTCATTCCCGGTAACAGAGAGATTAAGATTGAGGTTTTTCAGCATTTCCCGCGAACCGCGAACGTCAAGAAGTCACGTGACCAGTGTCTTGCCGTCAGGATTGCGGTTTGAGGTTCACGTTTGTACGGCTAGACCACGCTCTAGAGGTAAGTGATTTACCGCAAGGATTTTTGCACCCTAAAACATCACAATCCCACGTTTGAGAGGAAATACTACTTTTAAGAACTCTTTCGCCTATTAATTATCGATTTTTTTTTCATAGAAACGCAATTTTTAAGACGATTTCTCAGCTAAAATAGAAGTGAACGAATGAATGAAAACAAACATGGCGACCGGCTATTTGTTACCCGCGAATCTTAAGTCCCGAATACGGGTAGACAGCTAACGTGAAACCGCTAACCGCAAACCGCCGTTTGCCGTTTGCGGTAAGATGGCCAAACCTCGATCTTAAGGTCTCTATTATTCCCGGTTTAACCGCGGTCAAACGTAAAAAAATAAGAATTAAGTCCTGTAAAGATAAGGTTTTTACGTTGAGAACTCAAAGATGATGAGTCTTTCATCAGTCTGGGAGTTTACTAAATAATTTCATGAATTACTAAAAAAGGTTTTAAGGTTTTTTAAAGCGAAGAATGTGGAGACTGTTCGGCGCGGTATGTTTTTGTTTTCTGTTTCAATGCGTGACTTTAGGAAAACCGATTCACCTTTTTATTCCTAAAACTGTTTTAGTAATTCATAAAATGATTTAGTAAACTCACAGACTGAAGAAAAACTTATCATCTTTGAGCTCTCAACGTAAAAACCTTATCTTTAAAGGACTTTTCTTACTTTTTTACGTTTGACCGCGGTTAAATTCCCGGTAGGCTATTCGTAGTTTTGGCGCCCGTTTCAAAGATAGTTTGGGAAGAATTTCTCCCAGTTCGAATGGCTTTTTACCTCAAGATCTTAGAATAATGGAATTAAATAGTTTTACAACGTATATGCGATCGGTTGGCAAGCTTCTTCTACGGTAATCGAGTGCTGTTGGTTCAAGTTTTGGTCTTCATGTTCAGTGATGGTTGCCTTGGTCTGCTGTAGATTTCAAAGGTAAGCTTATTGGCCATTTTTAGACTGTAATATTTCCAATATATAGTACTGGCTGGGTGTATGTATCTCAAATAGCTTACTATACGAAGAAAATACAAGTGACTAGTGGTATTTTCCATGGTACAGTATATACCACTCGGAAGCATTGCATAACTACAGTAGTACGTACAGCTGTATAAAATTATGCTATCTTGCTAATTCATTACCGTGTTTGTTCTAAATATAAGCAAGGGTTAAGCTTACTGCATGTGCAGTTAAGGAATCGTAGCTAAAATTGCGGCAAACAAGGTGCTCAACTGGCTTACACTTGATTAGATCTATTGATTTACCTGTATTTGGTGGCAAAGTGAGCTTTTGGTGTGATCATAAATTAATGTACATGACGTGCACTTAAACTCAATTATAAATTTTTGCTTTCCAAGTGTCTCTAAATTGGATGGCAAGACTCCACAAAGTCCCACCCACTAATTATGTTTACACTTAAGACCCAAACTCTTTTTCGGGTGGCAGGGTTAGCACAACAGTAATGCAATGATTGTAAATTAATTATGTATGGAACTGTGTGGACATCTTTTGAAATTAGCTTTTCAATTTAAAGGCCTATTTTTCTCCCTCGATCCAATGTTGACATCTGTTTTTGTTTTGAAATGGCGCTGTTGTTAAAGGAAGGAAACATTTAGCTCTACACTAAAGCATACAGCTGTAGGAGCGAAACAAAGCATCACAGCAGTGTAGACCTCATCACAGAGATCTCAGCAAGAAAGAGACATTATCACTCAGTTTAGACAATTGTAGAATGCCCAATGGGGTATGAAAATTGCAGTTCATAAAGAGACACAATGACAAGTCAGATTGAATTTACACTGAAGAGTGGAGCCGAGCCACAGTCCATTATGCAAACTGACCTTGAAGTAAAAACATCAAACATGAGGAAAACAGTTATCCAGACATAATTATACACAATTTACTCATCATCAAATCAGTTTTCCAAATTGCAGTAAGTTGGCCCCAACAAGCTCAGTGAATTGGTGGAAACTTCAAGGTAAAAAGCACCCAACATGAAACCTCATTTTCTTGGTACAGTAGATGTAAGTACTCTAAATTTGATAAAAAACAATGCTGTATGAATTGGCCATTACCATGTAGCCACACTTGACTCTTCTGACTTTAAATGGGCCAAAATTTGCAAATAGATATACAAAACTTTCCCAAAGTAATAAAAGAAAAATGAAGAAGAATAAACAGAAAACATATTTGCGGCCATTAATTGTGGGATTATTCAAGGGCTTCAAAGGTCTAAGGAATTTCATGTCACACAAAATTCATGAATTATTGGTCATGGCGTGTACAGCCCTGTAATGCATCAAGGCTGAAGATGGATCTTTTAGTTTGGGTGTTCACATCTTCACAGAAGTGCCTACTGTTGTGGTAATGCAACTATTAATTCTGTTAACCCTAACTTGACAAAAAAATAATGTGGTACAGAATTAATTCTGGCCACAGCTGCCATCCAATAAAGTCTGCCTGATTTCATATCAGTGACCTGACTTTTTTTACAATGAGAAAAGAAATAGAGACAAAGCTAATTTATAGTTGTATATATTTTTATCCCAATCACAGTATACAGTAATAATTATGTCAATTAAATTAGTTGGCTTGCTTTATTTACTGTGTATCATGTACAATTGACCTTAAAAGGCTGTTTTTAACACGTTCTAAAGCCAAGTGCAATATTCTAAAATTTGAATTATGGCACATATTCGATAATTGAGGGTTAAAAATGCCAGAAAAATGTGAAAATCTGGTAAAAATTAGGTTAATAAGACCTAATTTTAATCGAGATAGGGGCATGACTGTCATAAACTAACAAAATATGCGTCGTCTGTACCATTTTTTTGCAATTAGGACAAATGTGAAAAAGCAGGATTTTATTTGAAAATTACCAGATTTCTTGCTTTAAACGCTAAGATGGAAACTACACTATAAAATAGTTTATTTTTCACCAAATCAAAGCGGAAAGAATTGAGAAATTCTTTCATTTTATTGCCACAAAAAGAAATTAATGTCAAAAATTGCAACTTATTTCAAAAAAGATTCCAAGCGCTCGAAAAGATAAGCACAAAATTGTCTATTGCTATTAGTTTTTTGCTTCATGTATGAATGCTTAAATTCTCCCAGTGAAGTACATATATCCGTGGAAAATAAACACTGACCATGTAAATTTCCAACTTTATTCTAGAAAAAGCTCAAAATGACCATGGGAATTTCCAACGTCATTTCGGACAAACTGAGGCAAAGGCTAAGGACTTTCCAAGTATAACAAACAATAAAAGTGACCGTGGAAATTTCCAACGTCATTTAAGAAAAAGCTTAAAATGACCATGGAATTTTCCAACGTCATCGGACAAACTGAGGCAAAGGCTAAGGACTTTCCAACTATAAGAAACAATGAAAATGACCATGGAAAAACTACCAAAGTCGATTTACGATCTATACTTTTCATAGAAAATTTAAATTTCGTGGCAAATCGCAAATGAATAAATGAATACAAAATCCACCAGCAGGACACATGGTTTTGGTAATGTGTCAGACCACACCTCTCCACTTGGAAGTTTCCAAGGCTGTCATTCTTTTCGCCATGTCCCTTTCCAATATTCAATTTGGAACGTAATGTCGTCTACACTTTTAACTTTCCCCAATACTGGAACTTTTTTGTAGCCTTGGATGTCAACTGCTACAAAAGCGCTCTCTTTAATAGCCTCTTAATGGTTGGAAACCACGTGCGCCGCAAGAGCAGCTAAAGACCGAGGATTTCTATATGGACCAGCATGAACCTGCATGCGAAGCAATACGAGAATCATGAGTATAGTACATCTGTAAATAGTTTTGACTACCATTCATGATCAACAGATCATATCTTATTTTTCCTATGGATGTCAGTTTAGAAGGATGTTTATAGTTCATTTATATTCTATTATAAATTACTATATGACTATGTGACAGAGAAAAATTACAGCCTTAGTCACACATTCATTTCGATGATAGATATTCATAGCAGCTCCAACAATCCCTCTGCTGTTACAGTTTACTATAAGATATCATTCCCAATTGCCACAAAAACTGTAGTCATTACGGGTTTACGCCGGACATGTCCTGCCGGAGAAGGAATCAAGAGTGGTTTATAATTCATTTCCTGCGGTCAGTGGCTCATAGCCACTTTGCTTGAAAAAAGGTTTGCTCAGTACTTCCAATTTTAATGCCAAATTTCTTTGCCTTGTCAACAATACTAAACCCGTCCTTTTTTTCTTACGCGTCTTAGCAAGAAACATAGCACCACGCGAAGATTGGTTTCTAAACAGCTTATCTGATACAATCTTATTCTTTTCCGCTCTTTCCAGGAAACTTTTTTGAAGTAATCAAGTGGGTGATATTCTTGTGAAAAAATTGGCATACTTCATTATCCATTTGCTTAAAGTTGGTGACGATCCAGGCAGATACACGAAACCTAAATTGCCAGCTTGACAGAAATCACTACTTGATACTTAAGCATCGAAATCTGCAAATCAGTACAAAAATGTTACTATGAATTAATGGGTTTAGATTGAGGCGAACGGTTTTACTGTTTTAGTTTACCGTTATTAAAACGAATAATAGTGACAACTTTTTTGTCCCGGTATACTAAATTTTCAAATGTACACTGGCTAACTGTATTTTTAGGAAACTTCTTAGTAATCTTTTAGTTAAGCACGCCTAATTTTAATCTTCTACTTGACATCTTTTCTCTTGAGTGGAACATTTACCGTATTTTTTTTGTTGTGGGGGGGGGGGGGGACGCTAAATTTAGAATTTGCTCGAAACAACTTGAAACACGTCTCGAAGAACTAGTTTCCCTTCCCATGATTTTTAATAATGAATGAAATAGGTACTAAACAGTTTCCTTGATTAACTTTCATTCGTTTCCTCAAATGTCAAGTTCCTTTTAATCTTCCTGGCCTTATTTACAGTTAAATTTTCGTTCTGGAGTGCGCAAGCGTATGGTCCGTGTGGTGTTCCCTGTCAAAAGTCAAGTTGACCACTCGACATTCAACTGTAGCAGTCAACATTCCCCTTTTTTTTGTTTCAACTTTCAACATGAGCACGCAACGGTCAAGTTAATCACGCAACGTAACACGCAACATTCAGCCAACTTTCAACTTGGGAAATCAAACTCCAGTTTTTTCATTGCTCAGCGCTTTGCATGTAGTGTTTTGAAACCTATGTTCAATTTGTCAACCGCGGAGTCGAAACGACATTCAACTCTGATGTACATGTAGAGTGCACGAGAAACAACTGCACGTATGACTTCTCCAATGCTGGATAACCAGACAAAACCGAAAATGCAAGGCCACTAGAATGAAATAAAAAAACCCCGATAATCAAGGAAACGAATGAAAGTTATTGACGAAACTGTTTACTCCTTCATTCAATAACGCGTTTACAAACTTGATATCGTGTCTGCCTTTCTCGCTTAGCAAATCTTAGCGTCTGTGCTATATGGCATACATGTATGGGCTTACTATACTTTGCGAAACGAAATGGGAATCTGTAGTTTGCAAAATGAAAAAACGAATTTCAGTTTTTAAGACTAAAAGCTGAGCCAGAGAGATATGATATCACATGTTTTGTTGCGGCAGCACAAATTCACGCTTGCCGGCGCAGAATGAAAAGAGAACACTTTCTGAACTTTGCTTTCAAAAAACTAACTCCTCAATAAACGGCGCATCATCAGTACTATTCCATAATGAAATTAACCATTTATAAAACTGAGTAGTTTGCCGTTTCAATCGACTTTGTTCGCCTTGTAGAACAAGAGATATTGTCGTGACGCCACAAATTTACGCTCGCCGGCACGTGCCAAATAAACAATTATTCTATACACTAAATGCTTGTAAAGAACTTACTCATTAATAAACGGCGCATAATAAGCACTTTTGTAACGAAGTTCACCGTTTAAGACAGAGTAATTTGCCATTTCAATCTCTCTGTGCGCCATGTAGAGCCAGAGATATCAATGTCTCAACTAAAACTCTTTTGTTCCGTGATCTTTCATGACCTTTCATTTATGTCAACGGTTGTATTTGAGACGCGCAAAAGCTAGAGAGAACAAAAACAAAACATCGAGCTCTCTTTAGCGTCTTTCGAGTTTCGTTCATCAGAAACTGTGGAGCGTTGGGAATATAATCAAAAGGTTTAGAATATCGCCCAACCATTTTCTGATTTTCCATGATTTTCAAGCACCGCAATCATGAATGCATGTATGCCAGGCCACGTGTTTGTAAAAATTACATCAATCGGCGGTTTGAAATATGAACCACCTCTTCTCGCAAATATCGTTTTTATTTAGCTGGCATGTGTTCTTTGCCAGCAAATTGCAAAGCTTCAAAACTCAGTAAACGGGCAGAATACCTAGAATCGACCAGGCAGGGAAGAAGAAACCCTTTCTATTAAATGCGTTCCAGTCAAAAAAAAAAAAAATGAGCGCTTTCGATCTGCGTGCTGGTGGACAGTTTGTTGACATCTTTACAAGTCGCAAACTACAGATTTTAATTTCGCAAACTACAGATTTCCATTTCGCAAACTACAGATTTTCATTTCGATTTGTTTCGGTCTATTTCGTTTCGCAAAGTACAGTAAACATACATGTATATGGGTATCAAATAAAGTGCAACTTACTTGTCGATAATAAGATTTGGTCTTCTTCTTCTGAATCTATCAATGGAATACATCCCATGTCATCTGCTGTTTCAAACGGCTCATGGCAACTATTGAGCCTAGTAAAAGAACTGATTTCTTTCCCATCTGAGAAACAATGCGGCTCCGCAAACAGGTCGCTGGTGTTCTGTTCTTCAGTATCTCGATAAAAAAGATCGCTTGTCGCTGGACTACTAAAGCTTGGCGTCTTCTACGTCGTTACTTGCTTCTTCATTGAAATTGGAATTATAAATAAAAGAGATCACATGTGACAGGGCTGTTCGATAATTCTGTGCGGGACGTCTTTTCAAATTCTCCTTCTGAGATATTACAGACCTTTCTTTTCGCCTCCATACTTTGGTTATCCAAAAAGCCGTTATTGTGTGACACTCCAATCTTCAGTACTGAAGCTCGTGTGTTGTCTCAGATCTCCTTCCCAACCTAAATACTTAAATATCCGGGGCGGCATCGTGGGAACATCGCTCATACCGCAGAACTACAACTGAGGATTTCAGAAGATGCAGGTGTGAAAAACAGATAAAAGTCTGTTAATTGAATCTGCGTGTTGGTGTTTGCGATAAGGCAGACGGCCATAGGAATGTTAAGTCATCTAGAAATTAAAAACAAAACTGAGAGGAAGAAGATGAAGACTAAAAAGAAGAAGACTGAAAGCAATCATTTGAAGGACGACCATGAATAATTAATAAAAAAGCTGATGGGGAAAATGAACAGCAACAAAACCGGCAAGATGAAGCCATGGCCATTATTAATAGTCTTTTCCTGTTTTCAAATAAATTGGCATTGCGGTTATTTCAATTTCAGAGGAAATTAACCGTCTTTATATTCAAAACCTGATTGTTCGCCTAATGCGCTTTTGTTATTCGGTGAAAAAAGCCGGCAGCTTTCAAGCTTACACGCACAATAAGAGCGGCTACGGACTATCTAATAGCCAGCCTTCAGTAGCTCGTGGTTTACTATTAACAAAACTGCACTCCTGATCATCATGTCGACTTCAGATCGCATACGTCCGAGTGAAACAAAGTGGCTGAAGATAGTGGAATTTTATCCATGACAGAAAGCAGAAAGGGAAGGATGAATAAGGCAAAGTGGCAAAGTCACATCTCGGAAGGACAAGAAAGACGCAAAACTGAAGGTAAGCAACAGAGAATCGCTTTTATTTTTGAGGCACAAAAAAAAAATCTTTGTGGGGTAATTGTGTTTCATTTTCAAGCTTCAAATCGCTGAATTGTTGAGGGTCGATTCCACTGAAATTTAACAAGGGGCCTATTGGATAATGGAATTATATCATGATTGTCCATTTTTTAGGCGGATCGCGATTTGCGGTGATATTTTAGGCTGTATATTTTAGGCTGATATTTTAGGCTGATATTTTAGGCTTACTCTACAGCCCAGAGAATAATCGCAAGATAGCTGCCGATCTCGGTCACAACTACTCTTCACAGGGCTTGCTTTCGTACTGATAAACATTACACTTATGTACTCTTGAGGTGATTAAATTTACCTTGAGTTTTGCTTTCAGAGGATTAGTCTGTTCGGAAATGATATTTGCAGCATATTTGTGATGCTCTTCACGAAAGAATCGTTCGGCTGCGAGACAAGCGAGCTGTTGCCATCTTGTCAATTTCACAGAGTGGGTCAAACTCTTTTGGCAGTTTTGAAATAGATTAAATAAAATTTTATTTTTTCCGGGGTCGATTGTAAGAGATTTATGAACGGAGCCTCGTAGAGGCTTGTTGTGGTTTTCAGATTTTTACCAGAGTCTCACATCGGTCGCGCTGCTAGTTTGTTGTTATGATATGAATAACTGGGTGAATCGAACTACTTATTAATAAAGTGCTCGCGTTGATGAGTCGCCTCGTCGAAGATCGAGCGAAAAACGAAGAAATTTTACTCGGCTGCGAACTGACTAATCCTATAAAAGCAAAATCAAGAAAATCACTTTAAGCGGGTTCGTTTGTAAATTACATCAAGTTTATCAAAGCAAGCCCCGTGTAGAGCAGTGCTCTACACCTGAGTGAAAAAGTTCTCGGTCAAATCCAATTTGTTTTCAACATTTTGTTGTCATCGAGATCCACAAAGTCTAGCCCCTTCTCTAGATAATAATTTTACGGTTAGTAATCTTGATCTTGCGTATGCTAGTTGAAACAAAATGTTGAAAACAAATTTCGATTTGAGCGAAAAATTTTTCAGTAGAGGGGCTTGTGCTCTGATAGACTTGATATAAATATTTTACAAATGAACCCGCTTAAAGTGATTTGTCTTGAGTTTGCTGTTATAGGATTATTCAGTTTGCAGCTGATTACATTTTCCTCGTTTGTCGCTCGATCTTCGAGTCAGAGTTCAGTTATTCATATAACAACAAAAGCAGCGCGACCGATGTGAGACTCTTGTAAAACTCTGAAAACCATAATACGCCTCTGCGAGACTCCGTTCCTACATCGCATTCAATCGACCCCGAAAAAATAAAATTTTATTTAATTCAAAACTGCCAAAAGAGTTTCACCTACACTTTGAAATTTACAAGATAGAAAAAGCTCGCTTGTCTCGCAGCCGAACGATTCTTTCGTCAAGAGCATCACAAATATGCTGCAGATATCATTCGCGAACAGACTAATCCCATAAAAGCAAAACACAAGGTAAATTTAATCACCTCAAGAGTTCATAAGTATAATGTTTATACGAAAGCAAGCCCGGTGGAGAGTAGTTGTGACCGAGATCGGCAGCTAGCTTGCGATTATTCAGTTATGCTGTAGAATAATTAACTCTTTCAGTTGAATTAATTTCTTCGGGCCATTCTGCATATATTACATTCCGCATAATTATGCGATTCTGCAAGTCATGCCACATGCTATTCCGCAAACTCATTCCGTCTTTTACCCTCACTGTTTTTAGTAGCACTTTTATTTAAGCATGTACGTCAACTGGCTATATAAAATATATATATATATATATATATATATATATATATATTTAGTATTTGTAATTTAAATGGTTCCACAGGCTTACACAAAGTACTTGCATTGTCCCTGATTCCACCTCGTGCGGAATACACACGTCATGAATTGGATGAAATGCATGTTGACGTTCTGAAGAAAGAGCTTGTCGCACGTCCTCTATCTTCCTGTGGCAAAGCAATGTTTGTTATATGCATGAACACTAGCGAGTTCGATGACAAAGATTTAGGCACCTCAACGAACTGGAAGTGATAGAAGGGAATCATCGGCGGGAAGCGATTCGCCGAATTCTAGGTTCTGACTACGCCTGCTATAACTGCATTGTGGCTGAAAGGAAAGAGTAAAAACTTCGTATGATAAGAAGAAGGCTGGCAAGGCACGCGGATAAAGCTGACTCATCTTAAATATATGTACCTTTGGAACATCACGGTTTAAACATGTTGCCCGGCTTAAGGGGATGCATCACGTTATCAATGATTTACTATTTATCTTAAAAAAACTTAAACTGCAATTTTTTGTGAAAATATAATTTCAATGCACTACAACTCAAACTTTCATGCAAAACGGAGATAATTAAAAAACGAACGGGCTGAACGAGCTTCCGTTTTTTCAATTAGTCTCCAAATTGGCCACTGTTGGGAGTGAAAGTGTTAAGATGAGTTACAAGATACACAGTTATTCGGCGGCATAAATTAACTAGTATTGTAGACAATATTATTCTTTGTTATGATATTTTGATACTTTTTTGGAGAGAAAAAATGTACACGGACGTTTGCCGACGGAAACTGCTTGTTCAGAGAAGCGAATGGTTTAAAGTGATTATTGTACTATGCCTGTTAACAAAAGTGCAATTGATTTATTCAGATCACACTCATATTGTGAGATACATGTAGCTATATTTACAGGCCTCGGCTAGACCAAATTAATGTTGTGGCTTTGAATTTTATATTGTTTAAGTTTGTCAACGAACTTTGTGAAAGAGGCCAGGTTTTCTTTTTGATTATTCAGTTTAGAAAGTTGCAGCTACGAATAAAATGATAATTAAAAACCACATTGTATTTCTCGAGATGAAGGAGTTCCATACATTCATATCTCCCTTATTAGAGTTGAATTCTTGGTTCCTTTGTTAAAGGGGCAGTGTCACGCTATTGTACCATCACTTTAAAAAGCTTAAAACTGCCAATGCATCAGTGGAAACCTTAAAATAATGGTCTAGTTTTGTTGCTAAAGACTGTAGTACTGCATTGACACCATAAACTTCTGTATTCCATGTAAGATGGCGAGGATGGAAACTGGATTGAAATTTGAAAAAACTTGCCAGTTTTTTCAAAATTTCAAGCTATGCATTGAAAAATCACCAAAAATATTATTATGGCTAGCTCTTCCTGCTAAAATTTCATTGGAATTCATCTTGCTGATTCTGTAGGAGCATTTTTTGCACGATAACAGGTAAAAGGCAGTAATTTTGGCAGAATTGAACCAAAAACAGCAAAAATCCCGGTGACAGTGCTCCTTTAACAGCCTTTTATTAAAATGACGGTGGCATTTTCCAGCGTTATTTTGAGTTTGTAAAGCATGGTAAATTTGAAGTTTTCACAACGACGTCGGAAATTTCCGTAGTCATTTTCGGCGAGCGTCTGAAAATGACGGCGGAATTTTCCATCGTCATTTCATTGGAGGTTTTCGTAAAAAATTAATATTGTTAATTCTTCAGTTTGGATTAAAACGACGTTGGAAATTTCTGTGGTCATTTTCAACTTTCCATCTTCATTTTGAGATTGTATGAAAAGTTTGGAACTTATTACCTTATGGTGATCTTGAATTAATCAACACGACCGACGCTGGAAATTTCCGTGGTCATTTTAAGTTGGTTTAAATATGACCGTGGAATTTTCCGTGGTCATTTTGTTTCTGTCGCGTCAAACAACTGACAACTTTCTGAAAATTTTGCCAACATGGAATAAATATCGGCAAAATCTACTTTGAAAAAGAGATATATTACCAACTTAGTCTTCAATCAGGAAAGATTTCCTATTTTCTTTCGAAATATTACCGGATTTTATGCCATATGCCACACATGTGGAAAAAATACAGCTAAAATGGCTATTTAGTGCCAGAATTTAGCTATTTTAGAATATTGCACTTCGTTTTAGAACGTGTTTTTTATTTCCATAATAAGTATTTGGGGTGGTAAAACATAAATCTCTATCCTGCTTGATTGTATTTAAAATGATTGGAGCCTTACTTTTGTTTTGCAATAGTTGTGCTAAACAGCTACTGGGTATTGTATGGCATTTGCCTCCTTTTACAGACTGTAGTGATAGCTCACCTAAGTATTACAACTGTCAGCGAGACCATCACTGTATGAGAGTAGATCAAAGGCAAGTGGAACTATCTAAAATAATTAAAGTTATTTTTTGCATCATAAGGTGGTATGTTCACTGCATTTTGCCTTTTTTTTAACTTTTACAATAATTAGTTATTTAACAAGCTTTAGTTTATGGCTTGTAATGAGAATGTGCAATGAAGACCATAATTACAGTGTATTCTCCTGCATTTCTGAAATTTCATTACTGCTGGGGTGTTTTTCATACCTACAGACTGTATGATTGTCTAGTTGTTGTGTGTAATAAAGAATAACATTCAAGATGGCTTCATGTTCATGGCACAAGCCTAAAACTCCTAAGCCCAACCATATATGCATGTGCCATTGCAGCATTAACACCAATCCTTTAAAAAAATCTCCCTTAAGTTTGTCCCTGCAAACTGCAATGATGCTTGGTCATGAGAAGGTTAAGACACAGTGTTGACATGCTTGAGCATACAAAAAAAATAATAATTATAAGACTGTCTTCAGGCCTGCCATCATGGCTTGTAACACTTAAAAAGTAGATCAAGTTTTCCAGAGACCTACACCAAGACCATCTACATGTAACAATATTGTTTGGGAGATCATCACACTAATCATCCCCTGGCACTAAAGATTTGAATCTTTGAATCTTTCAGCCTGGCCGATGTAACAATTTGTATTGTGTTAACATGCACATCTTTTTCAATATTTTAAAAGCTCAGATTTTCATTCTGGTTTCTGAACTGTACAGTACAGTGTATAGTTGGCCTTGACATCCATTTTTTTTAATCTTCAGGCTGAATACATGTAGTTACGTGTGCAGTATATGGCAGACATCTTTACAGTGTATGCTCAAGCTGCAAAAAAAAGTAAAACCTTTTAAGGTGACAACTTTCTGTAACATAGCATGATGATGGAATGTGACCATATTTGAACCTTTTGTCATCTTCGGAATTTTTGTTCCACCTCATGCAACCTTAATCCAGTATTACATAAAAAAGATCACATCAGCATGATGGGCTTGTGATTTCTTTTAAGCCCTGGTCAAACTATTGAACAAAGTTGGATTTAACGTTGCAAAATTGTTTGACCGTTTGGCCGCCCATGTTGGATGATGTTTATCAAACAATTTTTGCTAGATCAAGTGTTGGATAGAGTTTGCTTTTGATCAAACATTACACATAACAATTCTGCTCACTGAAAAAAATGTTGTAGTGTTTTGCCGCTCTTCCAACAAAGCTGTATCCTGATGCAAGTCACGTTCACCCTGCTAGCCAGTCAATAGTTGCTATTTTCGTGCTCTCTTTGCAGAATGATGTCTCGTTCAATAGTGTTAAAAATTTCTGAGACCTTATCCGGGCTAGTTGATTCTCATCATCTCCCTAAACGTGGGTGTATCTTGCAATGATAACTGTAAAACGATATGGAACATACACTTTTCAGCTTGTTCTCTTAACTATTCCATGATTTTTTCTCACTTCACTCCAAATACTGAACAGCTCTGGTACCATAAACATTAACGCTAAGCGCTTTTGGTTTCCACTTTAGTGCTACAGTGTATGTTTTAAATTCCATTTTAGCGTCACCTTGTACATGTACAGTACTGGTTAAAAGTAAGTTGACAGTCTCGACTCGATCCTCGCGAGAATCGAGTATCAAGGATCGAGTCGAGAATTGAGACTTGATTCACTCGAAACTCAACTCGATCCTCGCTACTCGATTCTTGCAGTAAGGCTAGTCTCTTATATACCGGGACCTGAAATTGTTAACCATTATCTAAGAGTGACATATTAAAAGTAACCGCCATCAGTATCTAAGTGCTGTTGGCACAGAGATACAGTGTGCACAGAGGAACAGTAAGCACAGAAGATCATTGTGCACAGAGGTAAAGTGGGCAGTGAGATACAGTGGACACAGAGGAATAAAAGGCACAGAGGTGCAGTGGGTACAGAGGTACAGTGGGTAGAGAGGAAGAGTGGGCACAGAAGTAAAGTGGGCACACAGGAACAGTGGGCACAGAGATAAAATAAGCAAAGAGCAACGGTAAGCACGGAGGAAAAGGGGGCACAGAGGAACACTGGGGCGCACAGGAACAGTGGGCACACAGGAATTGTGGGCACAGGAACAGTGGGCACAGAGGTAAAGTGGGTGCAGAGAAACAGTGGGCACTGAGATACAGTGTGCACAGACGAACAGTGGGCACAGAGGTACAGTGGGTAAAGAGGAACAGTGGGCACTGAGATACAGTGTGCACAGACGAACAGTGGGCACAGAGGTACAGTGGGTAAAGAGAAACAGTGGGCACTGAGATACAGTGTGCACAGACGAACAGTGGGCACAGAGGTACAGTGGGTAAAGAGGAACAGTGGGAAAAGAGGAACAGTAGGCACAGAGGTACAGTGAGCACAGAGGTGCAGTGGGCACAAAGAAACTGTAGGCACAGAGGTACAGTGGCTACAGGGGAACAGTGGGCACAGAGGAACAGTGGCACAGGAACAGTGGGCACAGGTCAGTGACAACAGAAGTGCAGTGGGCACAAAGACTAGGCACAGAGGTACAGTGGGTACAGGGGAACAGTGGGCACAGAGAAACAGCTGGCACAGAGGTGCAGTGGACACAGAGTACAGTGGGCACAAAGGAACAGTGGGCACACAGGAACACTGGGCACACAGGAACAGTAAGCACACAGGAACAGTGGGCACAGAGATACAGTGGGCACACAGGAAATTTGGGAACACATGAATATTGGGCACAGGAACAGTGGGCACAGGTAAAGTAGGTGCAGAGAAACAGTGGGAACTGAGATACAGTGTGCAGAGAGGAACAGTGGGCACAGAGGTACAGTGGGTAAGTAGGAACAGTGGCCACAGAGAAACAGTGGGCACAGAGGTGCAGTGGGCACAAAGGAACACTGGGCAAAGAGGTACAGTAGGCACAAAAGTGCAGTGGCACAGAGGAACAGTGGGGACAGAGGTACAGTGGGTACAGAGGAACAGTGGGCACAGAGGTACAGTGGGCACAAAGGAACAGTGGGCACACATTTACAGTCGTCTGAGAGGTAAAGTGGCCGCACAGGAACAGTGGGCACAGAGGTAAAGTGGGCTCAAAGGAACACTTGGTACAGAGGAAGAGTGGGCACAGAGGTGCAGTGGGCACAAAGAGACAGTGGGCAAAGAGGTACAGTGGGTACAGGGAAAAAGTGGGCACCAAGGAACAGCGGGCACAGAGGTGCAGTGGGCAAGAGCAGCAGTGGACACAGAGGTACAGTGGGCACAAAGGAACGGTGGGGACACAGGAGCAGTGGGCACACAGGAACAGTGCTCTTAGAGGTACAGTGGGCGCACTGGAACAATGGGCACACAGGAATTGTGGGCACTGGAACAGTGGGTACAGAGGTAAAGCGGGTGCAGAGAAACAGTGGGCACTGAGATACAGTGTGCACAGAGGAACAGTGGGCACAGAGGTACAGTATGTACAGAAGAACAGTGGGCACAGAGGTGCAGTGGGCACAAAGGAAAACTGGGCACAGAGGTACAGTGGGCACAGAGGTAAAGTGGGTGTAGAGAAACAGTGGGCACTGAGATACAGTGTGCACAGACGAACAATGGGCACAGAGGTACAGTGGGTACAGAGGAACAGTGGGCACAGAGGAACAGTAGGCACATAGGTACAGTGAGCACAGAGGTGCAGTGGGCACAAAGAAACCGTAGGCACAGAGGTACAGTGGCTACAGGGGAACAGTGGGCACAGAGGAACAGTGGGCACAGAGGTCAGTGAGCACAGAGGTGCAGTGGGCACAAAGAAACAGTGGGTACAGAGGTACAGTAGGTACAGGGGAACAGTGGGCACAGAGGAACAGCGGGCACAGAGGAACAGTGGGCACAGAGGTACAGTGGGTACAAAGGAAGAGTGGGCACACAGGAACAGTGGGCACACAGGAACAGTAAGCACACAGGAACAGTGGGGACAGAGATACAGTGGGCGCACAGGAGATTTGGGCAGACATGAAATGTGGGCACAGGAACAGTGGGCACAGGTAAAGTAGGTGCAGAGAAACAGTGGGCACTGAGATACAATGTGCAGAGAGGAACAGTGGGCACGGAGGTACAGTGGGTAAGTAGGAACAGTGGCCTCAGAGAAACAGTGGGCACAGAGGTGCAGTGGGCATAAAGGAACACTGGGCAAAGAGGTACAGTGGGCACAAAAGTGCTGTGGCACAGAGGAACAGTGGACACAGAGGTACAGTGGGTACAGAGGAACAGTGGGCACAGACGTACAGTGGGTACAAAGGAACAGTGGGCACACAGGAACAGTCGTCTGCGAGGTAAAGTTACCGCCCAGGAACAGTGGGCACACAAGAATTGTGGGCACAGAGGGAAAGTGGGTGCAATGAAACAGTGGGCACTGTCATACAGTGTGCACAGAGGAACAGTGGGCACAGAGGTACAGTGCGTACAGAGGAACAGTGGGCACTGAGGAACAGTGGGCACAGAGGTACAGTGAACACATAGGAGCAGTGGGCACAAAGAAACAGTGGGCACAGAGGTACAGTGGGCACAGAGGTACAGTGGGTACAGGGGAAAAGTGGGCACAGAGGAACAGCGGGCACAGAGGTGCAGTGGGCACAAAGAAACAGTGGGCACAGAGGTACAGTGGGTACAGGGGAAAAGTGGGCACAGAGGAACAGCGGGCACAGAGGTGCAGTGGGCAGAGAGCAGCAATGGGTACAGAGGGACAGTGGGTACAGAGGAACAGTGGGCATAAAGGAACAGTGGGCACACAGGAGCAGTGGGCACACAGGAGCAGTGGGCACACAGGAATAGTGCTCTCAGAGGTACAGTGGGCACACTGGAACAATGGGCACACAGGAATTGTGGGCACAGGAACAGTGGGCTTAGAGGTAAAGCGGGTGCAGAGAAACAGTGGGCACTGAGATACAGTGTGCACAGAGGAACAGTTGGCACGGAGTTGCAGTGGGCACAAAGGAACACTGGGCACCGATATGCAGTGGGCACAAAGGAACACTGGGCAAAGAGGTACAGTGGGCACAAAAGTGCAGTGGCACAGAGGAACAGTGGGCACAGAGGTACAGTGGGTACAGAGGAACAGTGGGCACAGAGGTACAGTGGAAACAAAGGAACAGTGGGCACACAGGAACAGTGGGCACACAGGAGCAGTGGGCACACACGAATTGTGGGCACAGGAACAGTGGGCACAGAGGTAAAGTGGGTGCAGAGAAAGAGTAGGCATCGAGATACAGTGTGCACAAAGGAACAGTGGGCACAGAGGTAGAGTGGGTACAGAGGAATAGTGGCCACAGAGAAACAGTGGGCACAGAGGTGCAGTGGGCATAGAGCAACAGTGGGCACAGAGATACAGTGGGCACAGAGGTACAGTGAGTACACAGGAACAGTGGGCACACAGGAACAGTGGGCACAGAGGTACAGTGGGCACACAGGAACAGTGGGCACAGAGGAACAGTGGGCACATAGTAACAGCGGGCACAGAGGAACAGTGAGCACAGAGGAACAGTGAGCACATGGGAACAGTGGGCACAGGGGTACAGTGCGAACAGAAGAACAGTAGGCACAGAGGGACATTGGGGACAGGTACAGTGTGCACGCTGGAACTGTTAGCACAGAGGAACAGTAAGGACAGAAGAACAGTGGGCACAGAGGGACAGTGGGCACAGAGGAACAGGAAGCACAGGCAAAAAGTGTGCACAGAGGAACTGTAGGCACAAAGGAACGGTGGGCACAGAGGAACAGTGGTCACAGAGAGGAACATTGGGCACAGAGGAACTGAAAGCACAGAGGAACATAGGGCACAGAGGAGCAGTGGGCACAGAGGAAGAGTGGGCACAGAGGGCCAGTAGGCACAGAGGAACACTGGGCACAGAGCAGCGTTGGGCATAGAGGAACAGTGGGCACAGGGAAACTGTGGGCACACAGGAACATAAAGCCCTGTGTGAATTGACTGATTGAAAATTTATGCACTGTTTTCATCCATGTTGAGCAGTCTTTCCAAAGCTGATCTACCGGTCCACTTATATTCCTGCTTACACTGGGCACAGAGGTACAGTGGGCGCACAGGAACAATGGGCACACAGGAATTGTGGGCACAGAGGTAAAGTGGGTGCATAGAAACAGTGGGCACTGAGATACAGTGTGCACAGACGAACAGTGGGCACAGAGGTACAGTGGGCGCACAGGAACAATGGGCACAGAGGAACATTAGGCACAGAGAAACATTGGGCACAGAGGTACAGTGAGCTCAGAGGTGCAGCTAGCACAAAAAAAGACAGTGGGCACAGAGGTACAGTGGTTACAGGGGAATAGTGAGCACAGAGGAACAGCGGGCACTGAGGTGCAGTGGGCACAGAGGTGCAGTGCGCACAGAGGAGCAGTGGGCACAGAGGTGCAGTGGGTACAGAGGTACAGTGGGCACAAAGGAACAGTGGGCACTGAGGTGCAGTGGGCACAGAGGTGCAGGGGGCACAGAGGTGCAGTGGTCACAGAGGAGCAGTGGGCACAGAGGTACAGTGGGTATAGAGGAACAGTGGGCACAGAGGTACAGTGGGCACAAAGGAACAGTGGGCACACAGGAACAGTGGTCTCAGAGGTACAGTGGGCGCACAGGAACAGTGATTACACAGGAATTGTGGGCACAGGAACAGTGGGTACCGAAGTAAAATTGGTGCACAGAAACAGTAGGCACTGAGATAGTGTGCACAGAGGAACAGTGGGCATGAAGGAACAGTGGGCACAGAGAGGAACATTGGGCACAGAGGAACAGAAAGCACATAGGAACGTAGGGCACAGAGGAGCAGTGGGCACAGAGGGCGAGTAGGCACGGAGGAACACTGGGCACAGAGGAGCGTTGGGCACAGAGGAACAGTGGGCACAGGGAAACTGTGGGCACGCATGAACATAAAGCCCTGTGGGGATTGACTGATTGAAAATTTATGCATCGTGTTCATCCATGTTGAGCAGTCTTTCCAAAGTGTATCTATAGGTTCACTTATATTCCTGCTTAAAATTTGAGGGTTGTCGAATACACCGAAATCGAGTCGATTCGTCTATGTTAGGAGACGAATCGTGTTACCGGAAGTCGATTTGCGAGAGTCTTAGAGTACTGTGTGGCAGTCGAATCGTCTCACTGGAAATCGATTCGCGCGAGCCTTAGACACAATAGCGCTTCTTAAGGTATTAGGATACCCAAAATGACCATAGTTAGAAACAGAGCCTTTAAATGAGCGCTCGCTCGGAATGAGCGCTCGGAAACCCCGGCAACCTATACATTTTCTGAAAGCTTAATATTTTTAGAATTCAAGGTCGAGATCAAAATTTTTAGAAAAAGAAAACGCGTAATATATATATATATATATTAAGAGGGAAAGCGAAATCCAAGGCTTCGCCTTAATCACGTTCGATTCCCCCACGCGAGAATTTGGAGCGACACGGTTGACATCGGAAATGTTTCCTCACACTTCTCCCTCAAAAGAGGTGTCTGCGATTTTTCCATTTTTTTCTTCGTTTTTTCCCTACACTCCCCTAAGATTGATACTTAAAGTGTTCACGTATCCTTCCACAAACAGGCCATAAATTTAAACTGAAGCGAATTTCAAAAAAGCCGACAACTTCTTGCAAAGGACGTATCTTAAAACATTCGTGCCGGTTTGCAGCCTAATCGGTTAGAGGATGCGGGAAAACGAGCTTAAAATGTTCACCTTTCACCGAGATTTTATTTTATAGAGAAAAAGACGGAAAACCATTTCCCAGTTTGATACTAGTGCGTCTGGGTGTTACGAATCTGCTCATGGTGAAAGAGTAAATGACTCTCTTCTAGCTTCTCGCTATCCAGTTACTTTAACAATTTTTCCTGATTAAAATATGAGCCGCAATCGATTGAAGCGAGACTGTGTGCACGGTCTCGCCGAAGGGTATTCTGTCGCTCCTTCGCCGTTTGGGCTCCTTTGCCGATGTAAATGGACACCGCGACTTTTTCTTGCGCTTTCGCGAGGACATCACGACAATAAACACAGTAGAGCTAAGATAATTTTTCGCGAAAAAGTAATGATACCGAAGGCGATTAGAAGGAAGGCTTGAGTGCACGCTTGTTTTATTGTGATGAAATGCACGGCTACGAGTTCATATAACACGCGACTTGCGGTGAATATTAGTTTATAGCGGCGACAGAACTGTTGGCGGAAACTTGTCAGCGCAGAATTAGCCATAACAGCATCACAAAAATAGTTTATCGTAATTCTTTTAAAAAGTAAAACAGCTATTCTTACCGTTCTTTTTGCAAAAATGTTCATTCTAGTCTAACTGAGTCGATCATGAAAAATTTGGTATTTTCAATTTCGGGACAAAATCCGGGTATCCTTATACCTTAAAAACAGAAAGATTCCCTTCGTCGTCAACGGAAGGTCCTATTTTCTTATCAAGTTGCTTTCATGGAGGGCTGTTTTTAGAGTCTTTTATTTCACAATATTTACGAGGAAGCATGAAGATGGAAACCGTTTAGACAACAGCCTTACTTCGCTAACAACGATTCTAAACAACTCTGATTCCACTGACTGTTTGTAACGGGTTGATCACCACATCACGATCAAAAATATCTCAAGGAAACAACAGTATTTATATGTGATTCAGCTCAAATGACTTACCCGAGTAAGGATTCCAAAGCAGTTCCCTTTTCCAATTGAGCTTCTAAGCACTCGCAAACCTGTTATTGGAAGCAAAACAAGCCTTCAGCAGAGTTCGTGCTCTTAGAGTTACATCTGGCGATAATTACTCAAGGAAAACTGACTGATGCCTTAATATATACTTTTACCACATGAGCCACATGTCAACATATTGCAATTGTAATTTGTGGAATACAGTCCCCATGTCGACTTAATCTAAATTCAGTTCCAGAATGGCACATAGCGGGGCCAAATTATCCCTAACTTTTTATTTTCACCGTCATAATTGAACAAACTTCCCGTTATTTAACCACATTGCCTGTATATTGGCTGCCACAGTTGAATTCCGTTTGGCTTCACTTAATTTTAGCATGTGAAGGCTTGTCTGTGCATAAAACAAAATCCTAGCCACTGTTAAAATAACACGCCTGGTTTTACCAGCACAAGCAAACTCCAAAACGAAAGTCGAGTGTACCTGTTCAATTTAACAGTTCTGATGGTGATCGGTTTCGGTGGTTTTTTCGGTGTTTTAAAATGAGCTAATTACGTGTATGTAGACGTCCGCACACGCATGTTTCAACTACGAGGTAGTTAAGTTGGTCAACAGTTGATTCTTGTTGACTTAAGGTGATTCGTCACAATAGGCGAGTTTCGAATTGTGGAAAAGAAAAGAACCACGTCGAGGTTCAGGGGAATCATTTTCGTTTTCCTTTGTTGTTAACAAAAAAATATGCAAATTATTCATCTGGACCTCGACTTGGTTCTTTTGTTCTTCCACAATTCAAAACTAGCCTATTGCATGGCGTATCCTTACTGCGTATAATTTATAATTATGGCATCATTTGGCGCGCTCTCGTGCGCGCGCACATTAGAAACGTGGCGTATTTGCCTAGACATTAGGTTTTGTCAGCGAAAATTTTCCCTTTGTTGTCGTGTTGCAAAGAAACGAGCACGGTGACCACTGTAACGGGCTTTTCGAGGGTTTCACTTCCATTGCTGAGCGAGAGGTGCCCTACCACCTTCCGGGATCATTCTGCATCAAGTGGACCAGAACTTCGTTCAGGAACATGGCGTTTATTGTAGATCTTGACTCATTTCGTTACAGGCAGAACTCCAAGCTCTTACTGACAGGCGAATTGTCATATGCGAATTCCGACCAATAATATTCGAACAGCTCATTCACTTACGTAAGCTTAGCGAATAGAAGAAATTCTCACTATTCACACCTTTACAATTTAAAGCTCATTTCACATTCCAAAGAGTTTCTTCCAAAGGCAGGTGGAAAACACCTGAATGAATCGCTTCATGATCAGAAAGACTTTGTTTGCGAACTTCACTTAAAATCTAGTTTTACAGAAAAACGTCCCGTAACACCACCATTTTATTGGTGTTATTTACTGGTAATAGGCACTCGAAAAACATATTTTAAGGATAGATAGATAGATAGATTTATTTAAAAAAACTATTATAAATAAATAACAGTATATAAATCAAACAAAAGAACAAAGATATTACGTCATGAAATTTAAGGAGAAAATTTAAGGAGAAAAATAGTTTAATAGTAGAAGTTGGATTCTTTACACATAAATGATGTGAAACTCTGCATTTGGAGCCAGGGAGGAATAAGGGATGATGATGAAGTGGTCCATTATCCTTACATCATTTGCAAGATCAGGCTATTTGGGAAATCACCATACTGAAAGATTATTGCCCAGACAAACGTACACATAGTCAATTAGGCTCTAGGTTTCACTACTATTCATAGTGTTTGTTACATAATAAATTTTTTTTTCGGTTCAAGTTGCGAATATTTCTCGCTCAACTCCGTAAAAACACTCAGAATAACAGCCATGTAGGACGAAAACCAGCACGGTGACCCCGTCTTTTTATTGCGTTTTTCCCTATGTTGTGTCCTATGCATGGATATGAATTGCGCGAAGTTTGAAAAAAAATCTTAATAGTACATTCTTTTCGAGGGAATTACCTTAAAGTGTATATGACACGAAATTTTTTATTGGCTTTTTTCTTTCGTTTATATGCATAAAGAAAGGATTCATGATTTAGAAATGTCTAAAAAAAATTTTCGGCGATTTTTAGGCTCCAAAACAGGCAAATTTTAGCTTAAAATTTTGTCGGGAACTGGGGACGACTTTTCCACTAAGTGACGTCACGTTGTTTGCACGATACTCAGCTGTTAGCAAAGACACCTGTGAATTACTTGGCTTGCTTAGCAGTGTTTGGAGACTTTGAACGCATTAAAATGTCTAGCGATACAGATACAAGTAATTCGTATGATCCTGTGGAAAGTGGAGAAGAATGTTGAGAATCTTGCAAACAACTTGACGTCACAAAGGCCACGTGACAGAGGTTTTGGCCGCGCGCTGCTGTGACAAATTTTTTGGCAAAAATAGCGCGAATTTTGATCGAAAAAGAGGCATTTAACTGTTTTTTCGCCGATTTTTAACGCTCAAACCGTTATTTATACATTTCGAACTACCAGAAAATGAAATAAAAAATTTCGTGTCATATACACTTTAACAGATATTAAAAAGTTTTATCAACATTGTCTTCTATGCTATCGATTTATAGACATCCGCTAGTGCCATAACCGATTCTAATGAAATTCCTTTTGTTACGGGACAGATGTTATATACCACGCACACAGTTGGATTTTGTAGTGAACGGCTTTATTATGGAGGCGAGCAGCTAGCTTCTCAGGAAGAAGTGTTTACAGCAACAGTGTCCAGAGTGTAATGCCCACACGTACCAGAGCTGGCTATGTGATCAACTCACCAGCGTAGTAGGTCTGGTCAATACCAAGTGCGTCATGCAAGCGTATTACAAGCAGTACTATTTAGGTCAAACGTTTAAGTTAATTGATTTTTACCTAAGATAAGTATTATTGTTATGCGAAAACAAGGTGTCTTCAGCTGCCACGAGTCGGAAAAGTAAAAGAATATGACATTAGTTAGGGTTTCTTTGTTCGTGCAAAAATTTGCAAAACTGAAGATATCTAGAAGACCGAATTCCGATATGAGAATTCGAAACGCTAGTTAGAAAGTCCATATGTTTTGCCAAGATTCTGTCGAAACGGGTTTCAGTTTAAAGTTCGAAAAGAAGAGTAAAATGCAACTTAAAAGGTTGGGTTGGCAACAGTGATCCTACGAGGTGTTAAAACTACATGAGCGAACTCGGTTTTAATGAGGTTCGTAAAACTAATCATTATGCGAATCTCGGCTTTACGTGTGAATGGGCATGAGCCTTAAACAATCCTTCATTAAGCTATGATTGTTTCGTTTACCAATTTTCAGCTGAAAACACCTTCTAGAGGGAGGTTTTTCCAATAAGCTAAAATAACCAAGGAAACCATATCTTCCTTAGCTCACAAGACTGCTTCAAAAATTCTAATTCTCATATTGTCCAAACTGAACATGTATTTTGTTCGAAAATAAACATTAGTTTTAGAATTTCATCAAAGGAACCAAAATATGGGTTTACACTTTATTGGTTTTCCTTGTTTTTAATTGATGTGTATGTGTTCATCTTAAATTTCCCTGCACAAAAGATGTAGAAGAGGACATAACTTGAATTGTACTTAGCAGTCTATAAAAAGGGCGATTCCTCCTGACAAATGGCTAAAACTAGAAACGTCTGTGCTTGAGTATTTTTAAGGTGGTCAAGTTTCCTTATCAACTCTGTTGATAATACTGAATTCATTATAAAGAAGCGAGATGGCCGATTGTCCACGAAACTTCCGTTTCAGCTGTTTTAAGGTCTGTGTTTAAGTTTTGACCCAAATTGGTCAGAGTTATAGCCCTACATGTTTCATTTTAAACTAACCGTGCAAAAAAAGATAGAAGCGGACGTAACTTTAATTTTGCACAGCAGACTATAAAAAGGCGATCCGCTTTCACTAAGGGATAACGCTCGAAACGTTGGTACTTGAATCTCTTTCCTGTGGTCAAGTTACCACATCAACTGTTGATAATAAAGAATTCGTTATAAAGAAGGCCGCTGGCCGATTCTCCATAAAGCTTCCGTTGCAGCTGTTTCAAGATCCCATTTAAGTTTTGACCCAAATTGATCAAAGTAAGCGGCATAAGTGCACACCTCATTAATCAATTCTGTGCCAAATGTCAACTGAAATGTGTCGATTATAACCGCATAAATGATCTAAACATTAGGTAGTGTTCTGTGTTTGAGTAGCTCTATGTTGAACTTTATCAGCTGTTTTAACTTTCTTGTCAGTCAAATGACCTTTTTTTGGTTACAACTAAGCCAAGAGGTATGGAAAATTTCTCTCTTTTTAGAATTCAACTTTAACAAGGTCAACTATCCCAGGGAAGCTAAGTTAAAGTAGACAGAAGCTGATATTACGAAAAAACAAAGACCGACTACAAACAAGGTGTCTTTTAATAACAAAAGAAAAGTAAATAAAATGATAATAATGCCATTTGTTGTATGGTTGCAATCATTGACATATATTAGTTCTGAATATAATTATTAAGCAAATTAAATGGCGGAAAGGTTTCATGTCCAAATGAAAATCGGACGTTTCTTTATGTTAATTTACAGTGACCGGTCTTACCTGGTGTTGGACCATATTTATTGACCAATCGGATTGGATGACGGGACTAATTTTGCAATTATTTTCCATAGAAAACACCACACATCGCAAAGCGACGTCCTGTTTTCCTATGCTTCCTATCTATAATTTTAGAAGAAGCTACTTCTTCATCCTTAGTCGATAAGACCAACAAAAGCCCTCAGGTTCTTTTTTGTCTTTTAATTATGTTTACGCCAACTGTGTACGTGAAATAGGTATGAAATAGGGTATCAAATTTTTGGTCAGGTCTGAAATAGGGTAAGGAAAATCGCAGATTTTGGTCTGAAATAGGGCGAGGGTTTCAGGAAGCGGACCGCTCACCCCCACCCAGGGCTTTCACTTGAAAAATCAGTTTTAAAAAAACTATTTTCGGTCTGCAAAGCCCGTGTCAAACGCGGTACTTTACAGGAGCCGTACTCTACAGTCGATTCGTTTATGTTAGCAGACGAATCGTGTTACCGGAAGTCGATTCGCGAGAGTCTTAGACAGAATACCGTTGAAAGACAACGGAGAGGGTGGAATACGTTTTCGATTGGACTCGATTCGTCTGTGTGGGCAATCGAATCGTCTCACCTACATATACATTAATTACATTACTTTATTTACCCTCGGATTGAGAGTAGCTTGTGCAGCTAATATCTCCGAGCATTTAACCAACAGATGAGAGATAGACCACCACACCGGGAACTACGTCCCCTACTCTTTTCGAATAGTGTGTGGGTTCTCTTACGTCCCACAGAATCAATTATGAAGAGTTGTGAGACGGGGCCTACGGTTTATCGTCCTTATCCGAGAAGACTAGAAAGTCTAACCATTTGCAGATCTTATTACAAAGGCAGCACGTTCTCCTCAATTATTTAAGACCCTGAGTGTTGGTCCGGCCGGAGTTTGAACCCGCGACCTCCCGCACGCTAGTCCGGTGCCCTACCACTGAGCTAACCGGTTGGCGAGAGTCCTAGACTCAATACCGCTGCAAGGCAACAGGGAGGGTGGAATACGTTGTCGATTCAATTTAATGTCATTAAAACTAGAACTCTAATGTTTGGCATGATTGACTTCAGTGAAGAAATCATTCTTAGCTAACTGACTGACAACATTTCACGGCCGAGACCGCTCTATCATACTGCCGCCAAACCACTGTCATATCTTAGGTTTATGCTTTTGTACTTCTCTCAATATACCTAATAAGGTGACAGTTTTTTATTCGTAGCAGCGAAATTCGCAAACAGTCATTTACCAAAAAATTTAATTATGTCTTGTTCAACTTTTATTTTGGGACAAGAACAGCAGTGACTGAACACAAAGATTTTTTCCACAGAAGAAAACGGAAGAAATTTAAAGTAAAAAAAAGTCTAGAAGTTGTTAAACTAACAATTAAATGTAAAAACATCATTTCAAACTAATAAATTAGCACTTGCTGTCCTCACGCCATGAAGAGAAATACTGCTCTGACACCTGGTACTTTTAGTGCAAAAGTGCAATTGAAAAAATTGGAAACATAATTAGCAAGGAGCAAAACGTTTGGAACTCTTTTCGAAACGTGCCCGATGACAATCTTTTGCACACTTTTCAGCCTCTGTTCTTCTGTGCCCACTATTCCTTATGTCCAGTGTTCCTCTCTGCCCTCTGTTCCTCTGTGCCTATCGTTCCTCCCTGCCTAATGTTTCTCTGTTCCCATTGTTCCTCTATGCATACTATTCTTCTGTACCTACTGTTCCTCTGTGCCTACTGTACCTCTGTTCATACTGTTCCTCTATGCCCACTGTACGTCTGTGCCTACTGTTTCTCTGTTCTTACTGTTCCTTTGTTCCCACTGTTCCTCTGTTCCCACTGTTCCTCTGTACCCACTGTTCCTCCGCGCCCACTGTTCCTCTGTTCCTCTGTTCCTAGTGCACACTGCTTTTGCTCCTCTGTGTGCCCTTTGTTCCTCTATGTTTCCCGTACCCTGCTGTTAGTTTATAATTAACGATTTCAGTTCCCGGTATATGAGAGTCGACCCCGCAGAAAGCACTCTATTGTTATTCATCGAGTACGCGATTCATCGAGTACGCGATTCGACTTTCCGAGTTCTTGAGGAAAGAACGCAGTTGTTCTGTATGGATACTTATGTAGACACTACAACAATTTCCGTTCGAACAACGCAACGAATTCAAGCTAAAGGACAGCGCGGTGACAAATACTGTCAAAAGTCATTGCGGTGT
>JAEMWC010000750.1:310000-340000 GCA_016490735.1 Pachyseris speciosa | reverse complement strand
GCTTCGACAATTCTCTGCAAACCTTCGAGCATCAAAGTCTCCTCCTTTTCTGAAAACGTCCGACGCATGTGTTGAATGTTCACTTGTCTATGACATGATCTCGAATATAGTGGTCTTCTCTATCACCGAAGCCCGGGCACCGAAGTCACGGCTAACCGCACGCTGACGAATCCGACAAACAAACTGATCAACGGTTTCACTGATTTCCTGTGCAATCTGCAGAAACATGTGCCTCTCAAACGGAACGTTTGCCTTTGGAACGAAGTCATCAAGTGTCTGCGAAACCAGTGCCTCTAACGAACCTACACCTAGAGAAACAGAAACGCTTCCAACACCTCCCGACTCGCTGGTTGAACCACTAGCGTTAGCTCCGCTCATCTCGCAGCCGCTTATAAACCGCCGTTGAAAAGAGAAAAATCTCGACAAATACCTCCACGAAACCGCGAGTGAAAAAGAACGATCCTTGTCGCTTACTGTAGAACCCCGAAACACAAATAGAGACCGCCAGCGAGTACTTCCAACACGTTTATTCTTCGAGGTCACAACACACTATACGTCATTTCCGTCACCAGTTGTTGCGGTGCACATTGAACGAAAGCGGTGTGATGAGGCCGTAAATCTCCTTTGCCAAAAATGTTAGTTTTCCGACCATTTCAACAGAATTCTCGTCCAATTTGGCTAAAAAGTGAAAATTGCAAACCATATACGAAAAATGAGGCCTTTTCATTGAATTTCGTGTTAGTTACAGGGAATCGAAAAATTTGAGCCTAAATCGGTTTCCTCCCTTTCCTCTTCTTGTACTGTAAGCCAACCTTTTGTAACCGTACGCGCCCACAGTACTTTGGTCCGCGGTATATGCAAATAAACATTGCTGAAACCGTACCAGAAAGAGACAAGATCGGGGGATATAGAAGGATATGGAAGCAGAAAACATTCACAAATCAGAAGGATTTCATTTCGACAATCTTTATCGTACAAAGTAAACATATTTTGGAATTAACAAGGTGAGACTTTGTCGTGTACGATCGAACAGAACTCCTCTGCACCCTGTGCAAAGAGACTGTCAACTTACTTTTAACCGGTACTGTACCAGTAGCTTGTTTTGCCACTATCCCAATATTCACATCCAAGGGATCCAGCTTTGTTCAATAGTTTGGCCAGGGCTTTACACTACACTGTATGTCTTAAATTACTGTACTCCCACTTTTAAAGAATGAATAATGCTGTAAAGTACATGTATATTTGTGTATTAATTTTGTCCATACCCTATGATCATCAGTTAGGTGAACTATCTAATATTTACCGATTTCAAATTGGAGAGTTTGTTACTTTTCAAGAAAGGCTTCCTTCCTGATGCATTCAGAGAACTATGTTTACTGACAAGTCATATTCATCGTTACAATACTAGACATTGCAAAATTTTCTTTTCACTTATTTCCTTGTACTGTGTAGAACTAATATCAGACAGTTTGCAATAAGTTTCCAGACCTAAACTGTTTAATTTCTTTAAGTCAGAAATTCAGAATGCTGACAGTATTTCTCTGTTGAAATCTAAATTAAGAACATTTCTCCTATGTTGACTACTCCTATTTTGAACGTGTTTTATGTTTTGCTGCTGGTGTGTGTTTGTTTGTGTGCTTGCTTTTTACACATAACCTAAATGTATTGATTAATTAAATAAGCTATGCCTAAAAATCATGATTTCCAAGTTGTAATTTTTTAGGAGCCCGTAGCTTGTATAAGCCCCAATGGTTTCTCTATGGGTATCCTCGCCATATGTTTCTCATTCTTTTGTTATTTATTTATATTTTATATTTTAATATATATTTATCTTGTAACAATGTGTAAGAAATATGGAAAAAAATAAATTGAAACTGTTTCAATTGCCTGCTCCAAAAAAAAAAAAACATTCATCTCTCCTATATGTATAAATAAAAATCAATGTGACCTACAGTTCAAGCAATTTTTTCTTCTAGCCAATCTGGTATCATATATATGTGCTACATAGAGTCCTTTGAAGTTTACCCCATAATAGTAATTTCCTTTTCATACCTTGTACATGCTAACAGAGTAAGGTACTTGTCATTGTCACCACATTAACTCTACCCAATTTTTTTTGCCTTTATGCAAACTGTAATAAGTTAAGCCTATACTAAGCATGAAATAGCCTCCACAGTGAAGTCTTATTGTCCATGCTTTTCCTTGAAGGCATAATGTATAATATTACAATGCATGTAAGTTAAGGAAGCTTTTCACAGCCAATAACAGTCCCTAGTCCAGGCAAACCAAGTCAATAAAATAATAAATCTTTGTGTACAGTTGACCCACTGAATCTTTCCTTATTGATGGTCTATCCAGTGTTGACCAATTGATGGACATACAGTACACTGTAATAGCCGCCTACGCAGCCGTTACTTACTGTACATGTTGGTCATATTCTCCCTCCCCACCAACATTTGCTGAACGGAGCCGGACATTCCCTTCCCAGGAACTGACAAATCACATCATGGCTGTTAAATTTTGGTGGCTAAGTTCCTGTAGCCTCCTTTGCAGCCATTTTTGTCAGTTCTCTTCTCCCTCCAGATTGAATACTCAGACACAATGGGAATGGAATTTCCAGCTCAGTTCAGCAGACATTGGTGGGGAGGGATTAATACACATAAGTGATGTTTTCAACGTTAAGGAATACATGTACACATGATGTTTTCAACGTTAAGGAATATATGTATATCTATATGCGTAGATACATAACTATATTATGTGTTGTATCATACAAATCAAATGCTAGCATTTTCTTTGTTCCTTCAATCATTTTAAGACATTTTTTTTTCTTTTACAGAAAAAAATAGCACATTAGAGTATCAAGGACACCAACTTCATTGCCAAAGGATTTGTCTTGGGTGATCATCTATTTGTGGTCTGAGAAAAGCCATTAGTATAGTTTTATCCTGATGAGTGGCAACTCTGTGATCATCTTTCAGTCGACTGCAGCCTGTTGACACCCTAAAACATTTTGTTTTCTTTAAACCAGGGTTTTTCATTTCCCTAAGGGTGAAAAATTAAACATCACAAAATTACATGTATATCATAAAAAAAAACATTGGCTTGTTGAAACCTCCAGTTGAACAGCACTTGGTTAATTGTGTCTGAGAGGGCGCTGGTGACTTCTATTTTATGTACATGTGCATGAACAGTGTGCCACTGAGTGACACCTCAGAGTTCAGTTTAACATAAAGAAAGGCTCCTCTTTCTATCTGGTTATTCCCTCTGAACAAACCTCGTACAGTTCAGTGTAACATACTTCTTATCTCTCTTTCCCTCTCTAGTTTAACCCCTCTGAACTGGAAGGTGGCACGCCTCATACAGTTCAGTGTAACATACACAGGGCTGTCATTAAGTTTTAAAGCAGGCGTAATATGGAATTTGCCAGCCGTAACATCTGATCTTGCTCCATAACCGTAACAGGTGTTATGGGTTATGGCCCCTAATGGCAGCCCTGATACATGTAATCTCTCTTTCTCTCTATCTAGTTTAACCCCTCTGAACTGGCGGGTGGCACGCCTCATACAGTTCAGTGTAAAATACATGAAATTTCTCTTTCTGTCTATCTAGTTTAACCCCTCTGAACTGGTGGGTGGCATGCCTCATACAGTTCAGTGTAACATACATGAAATCTGTCTTTCTCTCTATCTAGTATAATCCCTCTGAAGTGGCGGGTGGCACGCCTCATACAGTTCACTGTAACATACATGTAATATCTCTTTCTCTCCATCTAGTTTAATCCCTCTGAACTGGCGGGTGGCACGCCTCATACGGTTCAGTGTAACATACATGTAATCTCTCTCTCTCTCTCTAGTTTAATTCCTCTGAACTGGCGGATGGCACGCCTCATACAGTTCAGTGTAACATATATGTAATCTCTCTTTCTCTCTATCTAGTTTAATCCCTTTGAACTGGCGGGTGGCACGCCTCATACAGTTCAGTGTAACATACATGTAATCTCTTTTTCTCTCTCTAGTTTAACCCCTCTGAACTGGCGGGTGACACGCCGCATACAGTTCAGCGTAACATACATGTAACTCTCTTTCTCTCTCTAGTTTAATCCCTCTGAACTGGCGGGTGGCACGCCTCATACAGTTCAGTGTAACATGTAATCTCTCTTTCTCTCTCTCTAGTTTAATTCCTCTGAACTGGCGGGTGGCACGCCCATACAGTTCAGTGTAACATACATGTAATCTCTCTTTCTCTCTCTATAGTTTAATTCCTCTCTACTAGCGGGTGGCACGCCTTATATTGTCCAGTGTAGCATACATCTAATCTCTCTGTCTCTCTGTCTAGTTTAATGCCTCTGAACTGGCGGTTGGCACGCCTCGTACAGTTCAGTGTAACAAAAAACATTAGTAACTGCAATTGTGAAATATACCAGCAGCCGTTTGGAATGTGTTAATAAGAAACGATAAAGCTAAGGGACGTAAATTATACAAATTCTACGGGAATTGAAATAGAAAGGATACCTTTTTTCATGCCGGTAAATGTTCAGTGGCGATGAACTGGAAAGCTCGGCCCTGAAAAATTCACGGCCACTGATGTTTTTAGCGTTTTTCACGTCGCTTTAGTACAAGCTCTTTTTTGCAAAGAACATTTAACATTTTGCAATAAAATACATACCTTTTGAAAACGTTGTGTGCACTTTATTTATCGACAGACACTTTGTGGTCCAGCTTTTGTTCACCTTTTATAGACATTTTGTTGGGATTTTGTGTTTTGGCGTTTTCATCCTGGTTTGTTTCCCTCTGTCTTTTACAGAGAAAATATGAACATTTTGCTGAGATTTCGTGTGGTACTCCTTCTATATTTTACGAACATTACACCCACTTTTTATTAACATTGTGTGCTTTTTATTTGTGTACATTTTATTAACATTTCATGCAGTTAGTTTGGTTCGATTTTTACGAAGATTTTATGGGCATTTTATGTTTTCTATTTTACAGTTTTTTCCTAGAGTTTTTTTTACAGAGAATACGTTGAGATTTTACAAGGAATTTTACAAACTTTATGAAATCTCTGTAAATTTTGCTTACAATTTACACAGAAAACATGGAGATTTCACAGACATTTAATGGGGTCTGGACGCGTAAAATTCGGTCGAATGTACAGACATTTTATAGGGTTCATAAAATCTCTGTAAGTGTGCACGTTTACAGACATTGCAATTTACAAAGGAAATGTATACATTTTACAGAGATTTGGCAAACTTTTTTGAAGTCTGTAAATGGTTCAAGTTTTCCAGTGATCGATGTCAAGAAACAGGATCAGATTGATACCAGGGAATTTGTTCCCGTACGAGCTTACAAAGTTAGATTTTTCGAAGGAGATGCAGCTGGAAAAGGCATTCCGCCATACTATTCTTACCAAAGAAGAAAGCTTAACTTCAAAGTTCAAAACCGTGGCGGATAAAGCTGGAAAGTGACTAATTATTGTGTCAAAGAACGACTATCGATGTCAATAAACAGGATCAGATTGAAACCAGTGGAAAAGTCAAAAGCTTAGAGAGGTATGTCAAAAAATTTAATTTTCTTCACTCAAGTCTCTCTATTTATGCCCGCCATGTTTTTAGCGCGATTTTTCTAAGTGTCGCTACGAACTGCGCACGCGTGTCCCTCATTTCTTGCCATGGAAAACGACCATTTTGTAACTAGTGCAGTTCTGTAAACAAAGTTTGATTTGAATAATATTTATTGAATATTGATTCAACTTTTAGTAATACATGTAATGGTTATTTTCACTTTATACAATTTATTTGTCCAAGTAAATATTTAGTCATAACTGTCATGTACGTCATGAAGGGTAGGAAATTAATATAAAAAAAAGATTTTCCTGACTTCCATGCGATCATCGTACTCCTTTTACAAGCGTCCAAGCAAGTTATCAGTTCCTGAAAAGAAAACAATTGGTCTATCACACATTTGAGATAAAAAGCGAGAAGAAAGTGCATGAATTAGTCGGTCATTATTAACTTGAAAATCAGAATGCTAAAAAAATCCCTGAACGTAGAGAAAAATTTTCGTCCTACTATAGTAATTTGCCTTTGCCATCTTTTGCCGGCTTCAGTTTTCTTTTAGGCATTGATTTGTAAACAACTTGCAAACATCTACGGTACGTATTGCTTAGCTAAGATCCGTTTAACAAATTTCATAAATCCGTGTCAAAACAATAGGAAACTAATTGCTTTCAATTATTGTAACTGGGTTATTTTAGTTTTATGAGATATTTAAGTATATTTATTTCAGAGGAAGTTCAACTGAGTGAAAATCATCTCTCGACTAATAACGTCGAAATTTGCATCTAGAATCCCAAAGGTGCGACATGAAGACGAGGTTAATGCAGCGGAACCTCTGATCCTAAAATGCTTCTTGATTCCCTTACCTTTCATACATGTCTTCTCCTCCATCTCGTCATACTGAGCCTCATAGTACTGAGGGCAATGCCAAACACAAAACGTTCCTCCACCGCGCTCAAGTTTGAAGAAACCGGGTTTGCACTAGCTGTTGGCATTCTCTGCGACTCAAGCATGTTTGGCAATTATACGGACATCCTAAAATAAACATTTAGGTATTTGCACAAGCCTTGATTAAAGATGAATTTAAATTAGCTTAGAATATCATGTTTTTCCCTTGCTTTCCAGGAAAAAAACAGCCGGAATAAGGGAGAAGAAGCTAAACACTAAGCACTAAGAAGCATCATAGAACAGTGCCTGGAGTAGAACAACCGCTAATCTCAAGGTTGAGAAAAGCAATCGGAATAAATTGATGGTTACTCTATCACAGCTGTACTACAATTACGACTTGTTGCTGTCAATCACATTTTAATGAGTGTGCAATCAGTACTTTAGTACTGAATGCTTTCTATACACTTGCACAGTAAATTTTAGCAAAATTAGTTACCCAGGTACTCAAATCTTTTTTGTGTACTTACGATTACAAATCTTTGTTTTTCCCACTTTTTCCAACCCATAATAACCCCCAGGGCATTCCTTACGACAGTGATAGTCTTTCCTGATACGGATTCGATACCAGTCCTCTCGACACTTGGAACAGCCTTCATCCAGACATCCATGTTTATCTGGCAAAAAGCAAAAATATTCCAAACTGTAAATATTCCTTCGTTCAGAACTGAAGTAGGCAATAGCGTGTGTAAAAGTTCATAGATGCGAAACTGTTTCTGAATATATTGATTTCCATAATAACAAGCACAAATTTAAACGTAAAAGTATTTACCACCGCAAGTATTATATTAATAATAAAATTTTAGATTTTATGAAAAAATACAATATACAAATTAATTGTCATGATATTGTCACCATTGAAAAAATATTCCAACAAATTGAAATCATTCTGCCAATTATAAATAATAAACGTAAAAGAATGATAAATATTGAATTCATTATAAAACAAATATTAAACTTGATGGATTATAATGAAGATTTTGAAATGAAAAAGAATAAGAAAACGATCCAAGAATATGAAAATTATTGGAAACCTATTCTTAATGAAAAAAGAAAGGAAATTAAGGATATTATTGAATATAGAAAATAATTATTTAGGAATTTCTTCAACAAAGTATTTATCATATTTTAATAAAAATCGGTCTATTACGGGCGAATTATCAACTATGAATCGTCAATTTCTGTCATAGGTAAATTATTTGGATCATAATTCCCTGATCTTAACATATTTTTAATCGAATTTAAAAGATGTTGGTATGTTTGAAATGCATACACACATTGTTGTATTTTTAAATCTAAATTTTGATTTTGCATATAACCTTGTATTAAAAGGGCTACAGAAGAGACTGCTACAATAGCTATGCCACCAGTTGCAATTGAAGCAGCCAGTCCCCCAGATGCAAATATTACAGATAAACTATTCCCAAGTATCTTAATCTTTTTTAATCTTTTCAAAGCTCTTTTATAAGCCCAACATTTTCTGTGATAGGTTTTATAATAACTTTTTAATTCGTCAACTTGTTCTTTTGTTAGTTTTGAGGATACATGGTTCCATCCGAATATGCTTTTACGACTGGTTGTCATATAAATATATTATATAATTATTCTTTTACAAATACAATAAATTAATTCAGAAATCTGGCCACATAATGCAGATTTTTTCATAAATCTTGGTGTTGCATTCTCTGGTATGGTATAAGTATATCCTCGGTCTAATAAATAACGATTATGGAATCTACCGAATGCATCATGTAGAATACTATGAGAATGTAATACATTAATCCAACCAGGTGTTCTTTCAAGAAATAGTGTCATGCATCCATTACCTGGACCAATAAGGCCCATTTCATAATCGTGTAAATATAAAATATTGTTTGTTGGAAGTTTTGTTTTAAAATGTTTGAAATACAAATATTGGTATACCAGGCATGATTTTAATATCGCGTCATCAATGTGAATATGTTGTTGTTTGGTTTCATCAAAATGACGTCTCACGTATTTGATTATATTTCGTATCATATATAAAATATTTAGATTAATTTATTACTATCTCTAATTTTATCGCGATATCAAACGAATTTGTATTTGGATGAGAATAATCAATAATCATATATCCTCTATTCAATGTTTTGTTTACATTTACTGTACTTATTGCTCTTGATAAAGAAGATATCCTATATTCAAATATAGTTGTTGGCACAGTAAGTGCACCGGCATTTTCTCGTTTATTTTTTATATACAACATACCGGGATATGTTCCTTGAATTATATACATATTTTTAATATAATATCCATCCAAAACAATAAAATAATTACTGCCGTTCAATAATACTGTTTTTAGAATATTTTTATTGTGACCACTAGAAGCTTCACAAAATCCGGAAATATAATATATTTTATTTTTATTCGATGACCGTCTAAATCTAAATCACCCCCTAATTTAGGTTGATAAAGAGAAAAACCGCCTAAATCAAGAGCTGTTTCCATAATTACGCCTGTAACGCTAGAACGAAAGAGATTTATACTATTATTATGAATTCTATAGCCATTTAAATTTAAATCACCACCAAGTTTAGCCTCTTTTATTAGAAACGTGTTCATATTAATATTATTTAGCATTGTTAATTCATCGTTTTGACCATCAAACAAGTTCTTTGTTTTATTTATCAAAGCATGTCCATTCAAATCTAAATCAGTTTGTAATTGTATTTTTTCATTTACAATTTTTAAGCTTCAGTGAAGTCGTAAATACTTGATGGAACGTCTGCAGCTTCAAAATCAATACCATATACAACACAATGAACTTTGTACTTATTTGGATAAGTTGGGTTAGCATTAATATGTATTGTACAATATAAATATTCAGGCGGTGAACTTACTGAAGGTTTTTCAATCCATAATAAATATCTCCAATGATCTTCATTTCTGTTATCAAATTTTCTCCTTACAGTTCTATGAATTGTGATTCCACCAGTTGCACTGAATGTTACACTACTAAGATTCATTCCTTCATAATCAGGAAATAGCCATTCAAGGATAAAACTGTATTTTCCATCTTTTATTGTATACATATTAAATCCAATTCTAGCTCTAAAAATATGATTATCTTCTTTATTCAAGTCTACATCAATGACCTTTTTTGAAATTATATGTGGTGAACGAGGTAAATTAATATATCCGTTAACTTTCAAGCCATATTCAGTACTTATTTCATCAATGTCATTCATCAAATATTTGAAAGCATTCTTTGGATGAGAAGCAGATGAAATATGACTTTTGTCGACATATCCTTTTGTTGCCCCACTACTTACCACTACGGGGTCCTTTAAGTTTGCAAGAGTGTTGTTCATGTCAATGTCGCCCGTCATTTGCCCGCCAGAACGTTTGAGAAAAGGGGCCTGGTCAACATAAATTTTGTTGGCAACATCTTTGTCAGCGGCTGGCGCTCCGACATTTTCGATTTTATGGTTAGCCATTGACAAATTTCCAAACATCACAGTCGAACCGTCTCGTCGAAGAAAATACTCATCAGTGTACCTTTTTGTAACCGCATCGTCTAAATTGATGGGTGGAGCAAGATCAGTAATGGCATTATTGTTCATGTTAAGATTTTGTTGAGCAATCACATCTAGTTTGGTTTGCAATCTCTGGTCTACATATTTTTTATTAACTGCATTTTCAGCTGGTGTACTATTATCAACATCTTTCAAATCTTCAATTGCGTATCCAGCCATGTTTATATCACCTTCTGCAGGATTTGATCCATCCCTTTTTATACAACTTGCAATTTGTGAATCAACATAACTCATATTTGTGGCGTCTAAAATATCAACAGGATATTTCATGTTTCGAACAATATTACGCCCCATATCCAAATTTCCAGTCATGCTAATTGAACCATCTTTTTTCACAAAAGCTAAATGTTGCCCCCCAGATACATTATGATCCACATACTCCTTTGTTGCCAATTCGTGCAATTCAGTTGGATTTGGAACGTTAATAATTTTATGAGAATTTTCCAAGTCAATATTCCCTGTAAATATAACATTGCCATTTTTTACCCCATAAATCGAATCGTGAACCAAATGAGATAATTGTGTATGAAATCCAAAAGCTCCGTAAACTATTAAATGTGTTTCAGTGTCAGACGTAGGAGCTGAAGAAGAAAGATTTACTTGAATCAATGCCTGACCGCTTCCTGTTTTTTCAATCTGAAATATCTTTTTCATATAACCATCAACATTACTAGTTTGAGAAAATGCTTTTTGAAAAGTCTGTCCTGCGATTCGTATGTTAATAGTTGGAAGAGATAATTCAATTTCGGCCTGATGGGGATCTGATGGTGAATAAAACTCAGAACAAAACGTGTATTTCCCATTACTCAATGAAGAAACGTCGAAACGAATATTAGATGTGAAGTCGCCACTTTGTTTAATTGAAAAGGAAAAAGCCGATTTATTTATCCTGTAAGGTGATCTATTGTAATCTTCAATTTGTAGATTTTCCATATTTTGAATCACGGTAGACTTGGGTTTATCCTTTAATAAAAAAGCGAATGGGTTAATTTGAGCACCTGAAGCTGTCAAAACAGTATCATTCACATATTCTCGTGTTGCACTATCATTTTTATCTATCGGCAAACCTACGTTTGTTAATCTTTTATTTATAATATCGTAATTATTATCATCGGTCAATTTGAATCCAATTCCGGGAGGACCTCTTTTTCCCGAACCTGTTCTTATATGACCAATATGATGATCTGGTAAAAAGTTGAATATACCCATATAATATTAGATTAGATAACACCATAAAAGTTTCTCTTCACTGTTTTCATTGGCTTGTCAACATAACAGAAAGAATATGGTTTTTTAGTTGCTTCAATATACTTTTGCTTATCGATTCCGAGTTCTTGGGAGATCAAGTTTCTCTCTCCTGATGATGGGAAGTCGTATAGACAGAAGTGGCCACAATTGAGCCTAATAGATTTTGGGCTTCCATAGAATGACTGCGTAAGGTATAGTACTGAGCAATTTTTGTGACGACCTTGAATAAAATAGTTTATAATTTGATCTTGTTTTTTATCCGTTACAAAATCGTCAAAAACCACTAAACGTTGCAATTCAGTGTCTTTAATTTGTTCAACAGGTAAAATTTCTTCTTGACTCCATATTAAAGCGGGACAACCGACTTGTTTGCTTATTTTATTCATTTTTTGCTGTAGAAATTGATATTTATCTTGATCTAAATTCTTTGCGTATAAAAAAAATCTGATCATAGTAAACTAAAGGTTCTAAAATTAAATGTAAAAATAACGTAGTCTTTCCGGAGCCGCTGTTTCCTGCTAGCAACATTCTAAATGTATCTTTTGGCATATACGGATACAACTGTCTGAAAGACTTGTTTGAATCCTGAAAAATGTCATAATTTGGGATTTCCATATAATAGTAGTTTAGATTAGGATAAGTTTTTATCTAATATAATTGTATATGGATATAGAGCGTATGAAAAGGCTTCTTCAAAGTGGAATTGAAGCTGGAAATAAGACGAGAGAAGTTCGTGAGGTTATCAAGACTTATGAAAACAGAAAACAGGATGCATATGATACAACATCGGAATTATTAAAACCTTCTATTGATGCTCAGATGAAAAACTATTGACGATAAACAGGATGAAGTTATTGAACAGTTGAAAAAAAATCAAAAAGCATTGACATCCGGTTTTGAAGATCTTATGCTTTTGAATACATTGCCCACATCGGAACCTACGGAAACAACAAAATTACCAATTGACTACAAACCGAAAATGATGTCTGATATAAAATCACCTTATAAGTCAAATCTTGACAAGGCTTTTACACCAGATGAGGTGCAAACATTAATGAAATACAAGTTATCTCCTCCATCACAAATACTCGATCAACAGATGAATTGAATGATCAATATTGCCGACTATGATGTAAATATTGGCAAGTTAAGCAAAGAACTTGGACTTCAAAAAGGCGTACTATCAAAAACCAAAAAGGAGAGGGATAATAATAAAGAAAATATATATGAATTAACACAAGACATCAAATTATTACAAAAGTACCGAAAAAGAATTGATCTTATTGAAGAAGGCTCAAAGACACTTGGTAAAGGTATTTACACACGGAGAAAAAGAAAAAAAACACCACCATATGGAGCAGGTGTTGTTGTGTTGTTGCTTTCAAGACTTCAACTCCTTGGAGGATCTATTTTCGCTGGGAATAATAGTTCAAGTGTTAGAGATGAGTTTGTGAAGATATTCCACGTCTTAAAAAGATTGGGTATTATTGGAAACGAAGAGCTTAATAAAATAATAATGAAATATCTAATGTAATAGTATATGACAGAAATATCATTACGATTCAACAGTAAAAACAGAGACAAAATTGGTGTCAGTCATAGTCACGATTTCACAAAGAGATTTAATAAGCCTCTCAAGTTATCAAATGATATGAAATACGAAATCGCTGTAAAGACTATCAATATGACATACAGTTGGTATAATATCAGACAATCTTATGGGAATAATCAAATTAAATACAGTTACAATAAGGGTTCAAATTGGGAAACAATTACCTTTGTTGATGGCATGTACTCATATGATGATATCAATAGTTACATCCATGAGTATATGAGAAAAAATAAACATTTAGTTGTTGATGATCCTGATGATGCCAAAAAGAAGTATGGTGTTAATATGTTTTTCATTTTATCAACATATCGTATTTTGATTGAACTTGATGAAAATTATCAAGTGGATCTAAGAAATTCTGAATTCAGAAAACTTATCGGTTTTGAGTCAAAGTTAGTTACACAAACAGAGTATGGAACAAATTTACCCGATATAAACACGCGGAGTAGACGAAATTATATCAACTGTGACAAAGTAATTGACAGCATCGTTGACGGCAACAGTACATCTACACTTGCTGTTATTCCAGTTACAGATCTTGTTAGATCTTTACCTTTCACATACAAACCTCGTTTTCTTTCATGGAATCCTGTCTCAACACATACGATCAGTTCAATACATTTTTACGTTACTGATTCTTCCGGAGCTCCAGTTCATTTAAACGGGATAGATTGGTATATTGAGATATTCTTGAGGGACGGAATTATAAATACAATCTAATTATATAGTATATGAAACGATTTGAATATAAAAAATATAGTGAGGAACAACATGGTGAAGGTGTCCTGACTGACATTATCGAAACTGTTGGAAAAAAAGCAGCTGAAAAAACTGCTACAACAATTGGTGAATATACTGGTAAAAAAGCTGGTGACAAAATAATAGAACTTTCAAGCAAGAGAAAGACAAAACCTAAACTAACCAAAACTAAAAATCCTAAACCTAAAACATTAACCGATTATGAAGTGAATGAAAGACTCAGTCAGATGCTAGGAGGGAAAATAAACCCCCTTTATTTTATCTAACCTAATTGTATATGTCAAACTATCGTGACTCAAAATTTATTGAACGATATGAAGATGTTGTTTTTGAACTCGAGACGGCATTAAATACCGTAGTTGCAAACGACGCTTATCAGAAAAAAAACTGGTTATAGATTTTTTTGTTGATAACAGCGGTGAGACAACACCATTCGATTGGTTTAATGCTCGTTTAAATGTTGATTTTATTGTGAAGAAACTAGCAGATGGTTCTGATATAGCAGCAGCTGATCGAAATGGTATAGTGAATTCTTCACTCTCTCTTATTAACACTAGAAATTTAAAAATGAATGGTATTGATGTTTACGAATGTCGAGATGCTAACCAAGCGACAAACATCAAAAACTTGCTTGAGTATTCCCAGGGTTTTGCTTCCTCACAAGGGACAAATGAGTTTTTCTATCTTGACACAACCAGACATGCTGAAAACAGGGTAGCACAAGCAGCTAATTTTAACAAGGGATTCGCATCTCGCAAACTACTGTTGGATGGTGCAAATGGTACTGTAAATGCAGAAATACCATTGAACAGATATGGATTTTTCAAGAGTCTTTACGGAGAACTTTTACCAAATTCAAAAATAGAGTTGAACCTAACAATTGAAAGTGATGCTAATTTAATTTGGCAGGCCACTGATAATTGTCGTGTTGTACTCACAAAATTTTAATTAATTGTTCCGCGTATTATTTCCAATGCAGATGGAAAGCATTATACATGGGTAAATATCTTGATAATAGAAAATGGACTTACATGAGAGAGATGGTTCAGAGGGGTAACTCAACGAGACAACAAACAGCTAATTTCCGTATTTCAACGGGAATAAACAAACAGAGGCATGTATTTGTTTTTATAATCAATGACGCAAATAATGAATCTCAGACAGCTAATAAATTCTTGTATAATACATTTTCAGTTGCAAATAACCAAACAATGACGAGTTGTTATCTAGAAGTTGGCAATGGAATTGATTATCCAGGAGTACACTATAAACCATCAACAGAACCATCGAGAGTATTCAGAGATGTTTTGAAGTACGTTGAAGCAATTAATGAGTTTAGCGATTCCACTCTCCTTAACAGGGGTAACTTCGGCTCCATATTTCCTTTTCTTTACTTTGATTTGACGAAACAGAAGACTGACATACGTGATGGTATGACAAAACTGACTTTCAAATACACTCTGAGTGATGGAACAAACGCAGATTACAGTGTATATGCAGTTGTCCTCTATGAACAGGATGTTAAAATGAGAAAGACTGATGGGAAATTAATTCTGAGATCGATGTAATTCTTTATCTACTCTAACAGTATATGACTACTAATCCTTATGGAGTGACACTTTCACTGAGCCAGAAAAAAAGTCTTGGAAAAGCATTCAAAGAAAATTCATCTTTAACAATTAGATTATCAGCAGGTTCTGATCTACTTCTATTGACAGAGACACAAATCGAAAAACTGAATAAAGGATCAGAAATAACTTTATCTGAAACACAGATTAGAGAAAATATAGAACGCGGTCCTCTTAGCTTTGATGATTTAGACATAATTGAATTTAACGATAATGGAACTGTCACACTATTGGAAAATCATCCATTCTTTAATACAATTTAAATATTCTTTAACACTCCCCTCTATCTTAAATATAATAATAGTTTATCTAATCTATTATTATATGACTACTTATCATCCTCATGGTGTAAAACTTTCACAGGGACAGAAAGAAAAGCTTTTAAGAGCAATTAAATCAAACTCAGCTATAACATTAAGGTTATCGCATAATGAATTATCCGGTAATGATCAACTCATGTTAACGAAAACACAAATTAAAAGATTGATGAAAGCTCAAAAAATGAAAAAAGGATCAGATATTTCTATATCAAAATCACAAATCAGAAAAGCTGTTGTACACGGCGGGTCTTTGTGGAGCAGCCTTTTTTCTCTTGGAACAAAACTATTACCATATGCAACTACAGCTGTATCAAAAGCAGCTCCAGCATTGGCAACAGGTGCTCTGTCGGCTCTTAGGAGTATGGGAATTAATAAACTGTTTGGAAAGAAACAAAAAGGTGGCTATCTTATTCCTAATCAAAACTTATCCCAGCTATTGAATTACAAGAATTTATTAAACACGAGACAAATAGCTGATCTGATCAATGCGATGCAGATGGGTTCAGGTGTAAAAATTAATCCAACAAAAACTCAAGAAGGAAAAGGTCTTGGAACAATATTAGCCTCGATTAGAATCCCCCTTGCAATTGAAGCAATTAAGAAATTAACATCTGGAAAAGGTTTACATGTTGAAAGTCGCAGACCAAGACGTTCATTACCAGTTCACGTTCCAGATGCCATTGCAATGAATAAAAGTGGTGGAAAACATGGTTTGATTCCATGGCAATCCCCACCTGTTGTAGGTACATGGGATAACCCAATTGGTTTTGGAATGAAAAAAAAAAAAAGAACTTCAAAAAAGGGAAAAGGTATTCTGCTAGGCAAAAACAGTCCCTTCACGAAAATGAATATTCCAATTTTGGGGACAATACTCTAAAATTCATAAATAAACCATTATCTAACTTTGATTTATTGGATTGGGTGAAACAATTAAATATTAAACATTTTAGAGGAGTTTTTAGTCGGGATGCTTTGCCAAGACAAATCAAAAACAAAGAATGTGGAATAGTTAATCTCGACAGCAAAATTGGACCTGGCACTCATTGGGTTTGTTATAGAAATTTTGATAAATACTGTGAATACTTCGACTCATTCGGTTTGATTATGCCAATTGAAGTTCAAAAATATATGGCCACAAGCAAAAAACAACTCGTATACTCTGGAGATGAGATACAAGAGCGTGATTCAGTTTTATGCGGATATTGGGTCCTATATTATCTTCTTGAGCGACAAAAAGGCAGATCGATTCTAAATACAATACATAACTCAAAATTTTCTTGGACTGATAGATCTATTAATCATCAAATTATAATAAACTATTTCAAGAGCATGTAATGTATATATATAATGAGCAAACTTGTTGAAGCCATGATTAATCTAAATGAAAAACAAAGAGAGAGAATTAATAATGCATCACCAAATCAAACTATAATGATAAAATTGAAAAAAGATTGTCTTGAAGGTTTTGATATCGTCCTTGTGTCTGAGATTACTAGATTAATGATTCAAGATAGAAAAAATAAAAGAGGTTTGATGATAAAAATATTTCCAAAAAATGATATTGATAAAGGGAAAGAGTTTTACAACAAACACTTGAAGGACTTACTTGAGAAAAATGGAATACATATTTACTCCACCGAGAATGAAGAAAAGTCATCTGTGGTTGAAAGGTGGAATCGAACAATCAAATCCAAAATGTGGAAACAGTTCACTGTCCAAGGTAATACAATGTATCTCGATATGCTACCAAAATTAGTGAAAGAATACAACAATACAAAACATTCAAGCATAAAAATGACACCCACAGAGGCTTCGAAGAAAAAGAATGAAGGAATAGTGTATTTTCATTTATACGGTGAAATGGAAACATTACAACATAAACCAAAATTTAAAGTAGGTGATAAGGTTCGAATATCCAAGTATAAACGAAATGTGTTCGACAAGGGTTATACTCCAAACTGGACTGAAGAATTATTCATAATAGACAAGATCCAATACACTAATCCAATCACATATAAAATAAAGGATCTGAGAGGTGAAGATATTGAAGGGAGTTTTTATGAACCTGAATTATTAAAAGCTAAACAGAATGTTTTCCGTATTGATAAAGTCATTCGAAGGGATTACAAGAAGAAAAAAGCTTTAGTAAAGTGGAAGGGATATAGTGATGATTTCGATAGTTGGATACCATTCAGGGATTTAAAAGATATGTGAAAAATAATCTAACTTATATATAATATATGATGTGTATGCAAAAATATTTCTATGATAATAAAGAATTAAATGTATCAATAGATTGTTATCTTGATGATAAAAATGATATATGGTTCAGAGGTAGAGACATTGCTACTGTTCTCAACTATAAAAATCCGCGAAAAGCAATCAGAGATCATGTTGTATCTGACGATAAAATCTTGAGAGACCTCAAAATAATCACAAATTCACGGGGGAACAAAACGGTCCCTCGTGCTGAGGCCACTGATTCACGGGGGAACAAAACGGTCCCTCGCGCTGAGACCATTGAAAAAACTTTTAAATGTTTTTTTACAAACGAATCAGGATTTTATTCACTTTTATTATCATCCAAAAAACAAGAAGCTGAAAAATTTAAACATTGGGTTACATCAAAAGTATTACCATCAATCAGAAAACAAGGATATTACAAGCAGTTCAACGACAGAAACAATAATATGCTATTGACTGAAAATGAAAATGATTTGCACACTAAGATTGTATCATTCATCAGAAAAAAAATATGAAGATGCTTTAATGATTGCTGGACTTGGTGAAAATCAAATAAGCTCTGATATGAGAATTAAGAGCTATAACAAAGGATATATGGCTGGACAATGTGATTTGATGTTAATGAATCCAACTAGAAAATACAATGCTTTGTGTCCAGAATTTAAAAGTCCAACAGGTGTGTTCCAAGTGTCGGATAAACAAACAAATATGAAGCAGTTATATGAAAAAAATAAGTGCAAATATATTATGAGCAATTTGATTCACGAAATAACCAAACATATGGAAGAAAGCAAATCATATTTATCACGTAGAGGAAAAAACTAACTTTATCCAACCTATAATATATGACCCCCAAACCAGATCCTGAATATGATAATGAATCTGAATCAGAAAGTGAATCAGAAAGTGAATATGACCCAGCTTATGATTCTTATGAATATACAGATTCTGAAGAAGAAGAATATGAACTTATATTATGGAAGATATTATTGAGTATTTTATAGAATTGAGTTATGATCAAAAAACAGAAATGGCTTCTTTCGTTAAAAATGACAATGATTTTTATAAAAAAGATCCAAAATTTGAATTACATTTACAAAACAATCAATGTGAAGGGAATGACATAATCTTTCTTACACCAAAGCAATTGAATGAATTGAAATACGCCAAATTTTACAATGAAGACACAATTTTAATATTGAATATACAACAAGTTGCATGTTGTGTTGGATATAATCACTATATACTCCTCGATCCTGTTTATAACATTAACGATAAAGAAATAAAAAGTTCTTATTTTCATGAACATGATAATTCTGATTCTGATGAAGGTGATAGTTATCCAATACATTAATATAATTGTAAAACCCCCAACTTTATCTAACCTATATATAATAAAGAGGTTAGTATTTTTATATAATACTATTTTGCTATTTGGTAGCCAAAAATATTTATTGTTTCTGGCTATTATAATGCCCATAAGCTAAACTTTCTATGCCATTTTTCAGAATATATCTTCTATCGTCGAAACAGCTGAGAGAAACTTTATTGATTTCATAACTTCCCAACTGATGATTTTGACTTCTTATGGTTTTCATAGCGTGATATAACTGTTTATTCTCAAATAAGACATTCTTGTAATCCTCATGTTTGATAGCTTTCTTAATAACAATCTTCTTGATCCCCTTAGCTGTTTTCCCACCACCTTTTTGATTATCTTTTATATAACTGTACATCTTTGATCTCAAACCGATGAATTCACTTATTGGAATTCCAGCAGCCTCATCCTTGAATTTACCAATCACTTTTTTGTTTGTTTTATCGAAGAACTGATTGTCTTCAGGATAGTCACTGTTATCAAACATGTTTCTGTCTTTCCAAAAATCTTGGTAAACATCATCAGCTTCAATCTCGTAAGTCAAGCTATCTGTATCAGTGAAGAGCAGTTTCGCTTTATCACCGTATTTTTGTTTGATGTAATTGTAGTGAAAATCATACATCAGAGTTTTACTTAAATCAAGAATACACATTCCCACATATGCCGGCCTGTTAACGGTGAGTGTTTCTTTGATCTTATGTACAGCCACCAGATTTTCATTGAATATCTTACTGTTGACAAATGTTGGTTTAGATGTCATTTTCAACAATTTTTTGTCGTCGGTGACTACTTTTACATCTACTCGCTTTCTGATATTTTCCATCGTTTTTCCGAAGACAGAATTATTCATCAGCTTGAAAAAGTCTTTTTCAAATGCGTTTTTAGCATTAGTTCTTTTCTGAGTGTTGAAATCAATGTATTGTTTCAACCAAGGAGACTGATTGAATTCAAGTACTCTATGAACTTTTGTAACTTTCAATCTAAGATCCATATACAGTTGAAGATTTCTGTAATGGAGAACGTATTTCTCCTTATTTTTCAAAGTTGGAATGAGCTTATGAACTAAGCCAGTTGATATATTATACTTATTTGCAATGTTTTTGCAATATTCTGATAGCATGCTTTCAGATACTTTAATCTTTTCTGGTCCAAGCGGGTAATCATTATGAAGATCACGTAATTCTTCTGGATACGTAAGATCAACTTCAAGAATTAAACCTTTTTTACTATCTTCTTTGTATTTAGCCAGGTCTAACTCATTAATCTGTTTTTCTGTCATCCATCTAAAGCCTCCTGTTGGTAAATACTGACTCATTGCCCAACCATACAAATTATTAGCATCAAGATACATGATGTATTTTGAGGGCGCCTTCTTATCGTATGTTTTCATGTATTTATTATTTGACTTTCCGTATCGATTGGCTATATATGATATGCCACCACGCATACCCTTTTCAATGAACTGGAACATATCAACATCTGTCATTAACTCAAGTTTGATGCCAGTCATTTTTAGCATAGAATCCCATGAGAGGCCTGGACTTGTAAAATAATGACATGGATCCAGTTTGTAGTATTCCAGACAGGTGTTTCTGAAGTTCTCAAATACGTCAGCAAGGAGTAATATGTCTGATTTAAGGTACAAATCATGATATTCTCCCATATTTTTTAATTTGAATGTATTCCAAACGTTTTGAGCATGTTGATAATCTTCATCTGAAATATGCTCATTACTTAATATGCTGTAAAACTCTTCTTTTAATGGTAGCTTTTCATTAAACTTATCAAATGAATCCATGAAGTCATACGGATAGCTTCAGTTTTTCATCTTTAAACACTTGAGATGTATATTTGAAGGCAACATCGGGGAGATTGCCCACGAGTCTATTTAAACTAGAGCTTATAAATTGAAAACTATCAATAAAGGTTAAATGATTACCAAGCATGAAAGCCATATATTTTTCCATATTAGGAATTGCATTGATATTCATTTGACAGTCTTCACCTTTCTTATTTTAGTAAGCATGCTTTTTAACTATTTCACCAATCTCTTGCATAATGAAATGTGAATCATAACCTCTTAGATTATGAAATATTACTGGAATCTTATCAGTTATTTTTAAGTTTATATTACAATCTTGGTGAGCTGATCCTCTGTATTTTCCAGTTATATGACAGTGATCTCTGACTCTAACATCAGTGTACTTTTTATCACAAATATGACAACTATCAGCTTTTTGAAATTCATTTTCATCATCCATTGTCATTTGCAGTGGTTTGTTGAATTCTTTTTTCATAACCTTCTTACAATGTTTAACTTCATCCAACATAGCTTCCATAAATTTATACACAGCTTTTTCACCTTTATATGTCCTCAGTGATTTGGTGTATTTATCATCATAACAACAAACAACCTTGTATCCATAACCACAGTCTGTGTGTTTTTGATAGGCTTCAGTGTATGATTTATCATTATTGGGTTGACATCCAGACACCTTTTCTGTAATAGCCTCAAAATCAGCATATATTACAAATGGCACTGGTAGTTTGTGAAAATTATTGAATTTCAATATGTTGTCACCTTTTGCTGGCATTTTAATGGCTTGTGTACCATTGATCTGCATGCAATTTTCTTTGTGATCTGTTAAAACCCTTTCAGAGCTAAAGCATTGTAAGCAATGCATACAAAAGTGTTTTCTTTCATTGTGCTTCGTTATATTGCGCATGAATCTGTTGAAATCTTTGATTAAAACGAAGTGTTTGTTTTCATTTTCTGTAATCAATAGAAGATTCAAACAGTCTTCATACTTTTCTTGTGATACATAAATCGGATATTGTTGTTTGTTTTCATAACCAAATACATTGATGTTAATCATATTTTGTTTCTCAATTTTATTGTATTGTTTGATTGCAACTGGAAATTCAATTCCAGAATAATCTAACCTATTAATATATTGTCTATCAGATTTTTTTATTCTCTGAGGGTTCTTCTCTTGTGGATTCAAGTGTCTGATATGACACCATCTGAAGCATTCATTGTCATCATTCTTCATGTTAATCAATCCCTTCATTTCTTAATTCTTGAGGTAGTTTAATATATGAAGAGCCTTTCATTGGCTGATATATTACAAAATTGAGATGATTGTCAACTGATTTAACTGTCCAACCGCTGCCTTCAGAAATCCAAATTGCAATCCTATTTAATATATTTTGTTCTGATAATTCTAGTGATTTAGTAATATCAAGATCATTTATTATTGTTTGAGGCGGACTGTTGAAATAGGCGGTTTTCTGTATTATTTCCCCATACGCCACTTTTCTAAATGTAACCTTTAGTGTTTCAACAAATTTCAGTCCTTTCATGGATTTTAGTACATTTATGATATGGTATGCAACAGCCTTTCTTGTGTTTTGTAGTTGTATAAGTGGGTCTTTATTATTTTTGATATTGATTTCATAAGACTTTGTATAACCTTTCAGAGCTTTATCTTTTTGCTCTATCTTAGTCCTTGGTAATGGAACTGGTTTTTGAACTACCTTTTTGGTTCTTGGTTTAGGAACTGGTCTATCCCTAAATTCTATTGGAGGTGGAATAATATTATCTTCATAATCTTTCACCATTTGTTTTACACTGCGAGGTGCCGGAATTGGCTTCTGTTTTTTGATGTCATCAGCGAGACTCACTAATTGCTTCATCTCATTAACATCCATTTGGCTTAAGCTTGTTAATAATTTCTTGAATATGCTATTTCGATTTTCCATCTTATTATTATTAGTATATATTAAATTTTTTGAATGTGCGTTTGAATTCTGAACCGAATGGCGAAGGAATTCATTTTGGCGATTAACCAGATTATTTTTCAATAGACCTTTTCCAAGGGTCTGAGACATTTCTTTTCTCATCATTCTGTACAATATTATACAGTAATATCTCTTTAAGTATCTTTGAGTTGGTTGAAACTATTGTTTTTAAATGTTACTCGGTGAATACTGTTGATTAATACCCTTTATTGCTAAAACTATTGAAAATAGCCGTTTCTCGGTTAATACTATTAATTAATACCCTTTATTGCTAAAACTATTGAAAATATCCGTTTCTCAGGGAATACGGTTTTAAGTAAAAATTGTCAGTAAATTTTACTTTAAGAATTTATAATCATACGACCGTCTCATGATCTGAAACAATAACTATTAGCGATGACTCATTTAACAGGGGGTTTCCCTGTTTTTCCGAGAATGTCACGCTTGGTGATTTTTCCGAGAAAGTCACGCATAGGGGTTGAGGTGCTTATTGAAATATTCAGTAAAATCAAAAATATATAGTTTTCTATTTTTGATTTACCATAAATTTTTAAGTAAAAATTGTCAGTAAATTTTACTTTAAGAATTTATAATTGGTTAGTCATTTTTGGTCAATATTCTCTTACCCAAACCATTATCTCAGGGCATTAAAAACAGATTTACCATAAAATGTGAGTAGTATAGGAGTGGTGTGCTAGCTCACCCAACTCCTATACTACTAACAGATTAAGGAACACGATAGAGACATACGGCTTGCTCGAACCCAATCCTCCGCCGTTTCAGAACACAGCAACGCGACCGGACATTATCCGCTCTGGGACGAAGTTAAATTTATTGACCGAGGCCCACATTGGTACATCCGTAGGGTTAAAGAGGCTATTCACATAAGACTTCACCCTTACAACATCAACAGGGACAGTGGAATTGAAATTCCTGAAGCGTGGATGCCCGCGATCAAACAACACAACGGCCGATCAGTACCAAAGCAGACCGCTGAGAGAACAATTTCTAGTGTGAACGACAAGGATCGAAATCACGCTCCAATCAACAACAGCCTAAGCGAGGATCGAAAGGCACCAAGCACCACCAGCCATGGTGCTTCTTATACTCACACGCAGCCAGTCGACACCATCGCCTGATGAAGACCAGCAGTATAGCGGTCGAAACGTCGCGATCCACATCTTTGTGACTCAATCGTGAGACAAAAGATTAATTCAGCTATCATTTGAAACCACGATGACGAACACCTTTCATAATATTAATACAATTATTATTATTATTATTAAATAAGTCATTGACATGCACCTTTAAGACAAACTTTCCCGAAGAATTCGCTTTGATTGGCCTTGTATCCAGACGGGCAACTTTCCATGCACTTGGAGAAAACGCCTTTGAACAGGAAGTACTCGTCTTCACACACATCGCAGTTGTAAGAGTCTTGGCAGCTTTTGCAATTCCGTCGGCACACTGAAAAAAATGTATCTGAAAGTTTTCCTAATCCAGTCTGCTTTAATTCAAATGAAAACGAAAACTTAACTAACACTAAGTTGGTCAACAATATGAAAGTTTATTGCATCGAAATAAGGTGCCGCTTGGCTACTCACTGTCACAGTATGCCTGCCCGCTGTAAAACACATCTTCCTTTCTGTAGAATCCGGACGGGCACTTTGCAAGACACGTGGTACCTCCTTTGTACTGCAGAACAAAACCTGGTTTGCAACGCAAGCAGAAGAAATCTTCACACATTTCTGCAAAGAATGTAGCGGTATAGTTATTATCAATTTATAATAAGAGAACTTGCGATTTGTCGGAAAGTCTACCTGACCGCTCAAATGCAAAAGAAATTGCACCAAATAGGACTGGTCATATGGCAGTCCTTCAAATTCTCATGAAACGATGCACACCAGCTTGTATAATGTGTTAACTTTTGTGTATTTTGCTTAAGAGCCAATTTCTGTAAATATCGAGAATCCGGCGTCACTCGTGAAATTTCGAAATTCTTCATATCTTGCCTGAATAACACCTATGGTGAGTTATTTTCGAAAATAGAATTCAAAGATCGTGAAGCGCTTGCTTTTTCCTGAAATCGAGGAAAGTTTGAAAAACGCCATTTTACCGCCATGACGCAGCCGAAAATAGTGTCAAATGATGCATTTTGTTATCGCTCGTGTAGATAAACACGGTGTCACCTATCAATGCGACTTGGCCAGATCATAAGACATCTCTTGGTCTTTCCAAAGCATAAAGTTATTTTGGAAAAGCTACTGGTATATAACTGTTTTCGACCGTTAAAAATACCCCAGTTCAAACGCTTCAGCGAATGAGCAAATTTTAGCTACCTTCCACACCACAAAATGCCCACTGGTACATACAATTTAACGTTGAAATTAGTATTTTCTTAAAGTGCATATTATGTGCTCTGTTGCGTTAAAATTTCTTCCGCGGCCCGACAAAACTGCTCCGTCGAGAGACAGAAACGTGAAGTCAAGTTTTGCATCGCCGCCATTCTTGAAATCAACATGAACCTTGCCTTCTTCGAACCAGAGCTTCGTCAAGAACTAAAAGTCTGCCGATGGAAACCTTAACTCGCTATTCTGAACGCCTAAGGATTACAGTACAATTCTAAGCTTACTGTTTTCAATCTGTCTGAGAGTGATAACCTTCAACATAAATTTTGACAAGGTCAGCTATGTAACTCGACGCTGATTAACACCGCAATTTCCAAGTGGCTTTAATTACGTACGCTCGTTCTGAACTGCTTCTTTCCTCGAACTATCACCTTTGTAAAGTTATGATGTTATGACATCTTCATTGAATTCCTACTTGGCTACCATCTTCGGTTACAGAAACGTTGCTGTACTTTGCCTGTAAAGAGAAATTTGTTACATGTAATTGCGTGACGTTGACCAAAGGATTGACAAAAACAATGCTTTTGGATAACCGATAATATTTTCATTTGAACTTTGCAACAGCGTCCGAGTCGAACAGCTGAAATAAAGACTACAAAAATATCTTACCTTTTAAAATTGCCTTGTACACATGTCCAGTCAAGGAAAGCACGTTTGGAAGACATGCGTATAAATAATCCGGTGTTCAATCGAATGTCATCCCATTTTACATGGAGATACGTTGTTTAGGGAAACTGTGACAAATTCCATGAAGATCCAGCGATTTGAAACTTGTTCACTGTGAGTCCAGTGATTCCATTCGATGACATGCGTATCTTTCCGTACCAAGCAAACGAATGTTTCGATTGAACTGTCTAGCTCGCGCATTTTGGTACCAGGGGGGAGGGGTAGTGGACTAGCGAAGTAAATGGGGTAGGGGGTAGTGGTGGTGTGAAAGATATCCCTGTGAAGGAAACGTGGAGTGAGAGTGAAAGGTATTCTTTTTAAGAGCAAAGTTGACAAAAATACTTCTTTTCGGTTTTCTTTTCTTTTCTCCACCACTCCTACCTGCTCAAAAATGCAATAGTTCCTACCTAAAATTGCTGCATGTCCTCGCATTTTATTCTCACTCTTTCGATTCCATACTCCAGATACCCAAATAAATGTTTTGTCCAAGGTTTCCTTTACGATGATCACATGAAATATAAAAGGGAAAAGTAGCGGTATCTTTGCAAATAATTATCTTGTGGAATAGGCTTCTGTGTTGCGGGAAGGCTATTTATGGCGCTGCTTGGCAGTCATAGCTTCATGTAGTTGTCACATAGCACAAGTAGTCTCTCTCACAGTTTTCCAACCTTCTTGTTTTTCATTAAAGAGCAGTGATGTACAAAAATATGGTAGCAGTGCAGAGACGGAAGCAACGACAGTCTTTTTCCGCAGGGAAATTCACTTGTTCCTCTGCTGGAAGCCCATCTTGCTTCGTCACTTACTGTCGCAATTTCACTGTCAAACGTGAGAAAAAAATAATAAAAAGGAAGAAAGTGCCGTAGAAACAGAAATTCCGTGGTAGAGAACAGCATTTCTTCATCTGAGCCAAGGGCTCGCCGCACTTAACATTTCATGATGTATGATGCGCGTTAAGTTCTCGCAAGACCTGCCCCCCTCCCCCCACTTATTAGGGAGGGAGGTACCTGACACATGTTTGGGTATAAGAGTGCCGCTCGGGTTTTGAAACCCTTGCCTTGTTTAGTAGCCTTTTCGAAGCTCTCAGATATTTGGGGCGAGCCCACGCGAATAAGCGAGGAAAATTTAGGAATACCTGTCCTGTGTTGGGCAACGCCATCTTGTTTTCAAACAATAGCGCTGATATCTAGTCCTGAAAATGAGCTAATGGTGATTCATGACCTGCAATGCTAAATAAATGCAGATAAACGTTTTCTATTTCGGATTTGTAAATTTTCGACGATAGTCTTCTATAACCACACCCTGTTAGAACAGACCCAGGCGAACCCTGATTAGGACAGACTCGCTTGAAATTGTATACCCTGTTTAACATGTTTAAGACGGATAGATTAAAAACCATACACCCTATCCAGCGGCACGTTCTCGTATAGGCCATATATATACACCACCCAGCCGCGTCCCCAGGGCGCTTTCCTCTTCAAAGGTGAAGGGAGAAAGCTTCAAAGCTTCCTGGAGACGACGTTGTCACCCCGGGCCCCTGCCCCTAGCCTCCCGATGGCCACTCCCTTTATTGATGTAAAAGCGGGTATGTGCCGCCAAAATGGGTATGGTTTTCTGGGTCATGAATCTTAATACAATTTCACTATTTAGCGTCTTGAACAGGATGCCTTCCTGGACCCAATGCCTTAAATAGGGTATGAACGCTGGTGGCGCGGTGTTTGCATATGCCGGAACCGCTAACTATAATGCTTCATTTGTATGCTCGGCTTTTCTCAAACAAGGTATCCAAAATGAGCAGGTCTTAAACAGGGTCAGGATTTGAAGGCATCGGCAGCACACTCGAGCAACATTTGTCTCTGGAGACAGAAGAAAACTGTCTCACAAGAGTAATCCCATGATGGAATTTGCCAAACTGAACTATGGGTCCTACGGAGAGTGCAGGCCTTCCTCCATCTGTCCAAGTCGCTACCGTCGTCAGTTCTTCCAGTTACTACCAGCCCAGTAAGCTACCTCGTTTCCAGGACATTTTCCCTCACTTGGGACAAAGGGAAAAAGCCCTGGGAACAAGGATGCCCAGTAAGGAGGGCTGGGCCTTAAAAGAAACTAAGAGGGCAGGAAGCAGGGGCCGTAAGCCCGTAAGTACCTTGTGGAGAACCTTATACATTGACCAGGCCACCAGAAGGTAACTGCATTCGGATGTAGTCGCCAAAGAAATTCGGCGAGCTCACGGGACACGGGACTCCGATGGCGAGAGACTGTAAACAGCTCACTGCCACGGAAATTCTATTTCCCCAACAAGTTTCGTCTTATTTTACAGTTTTTACCACGAAACTACGACAGTAACTGCTGGTGAGGAAAGATGCCCTTGAAGCAGAGGAACAAGTGAATATCACTGCGGCAAATGACTGTGGTTTTCCGTACATCAGCCACCCAATTCTTGTAGATCCGCATATCCGGTACGCGCTATGCTCTTTGGTGAAAGCCAAGAAGGTTGGAAAACTGTGGGAGGGCCTATTTCCGGGCTCTATGTGCCGAGTCCAACGTTTCGAAAGAAAGAATCATAAATAGCATTCCCGCAAGAATTAGTAGTCCTCCTCGTTCGTTAACAGAAAAGGCCCTTACCGTATTTATTCGAATAAGCGCACAACCTCGAATTAGCGCCCACCTTGAAAAAGCGCCCATCCTCCCCCCCAAATATGACACTGAAGTGCACGAAAGTAGTATTGATTATTATTTATTCACTGGCTTACAATCTCTAGGTTCATTTTCTACGAGGATTGAAATTGAATAAGTATCAATAAGAGACTTCACCAAAGACGGAGTTTTCTTCAGAGTATTTTACAGAGACTTTGCTTTGTTACATCTTCGCGTTTTGTTATTACCATTTATTGTTTTCTTGCAAAATAAACATACTGTACTTGCTGAAAATGGTGAAAATTTAATAAGCGCTCAGCCTCGAATAAGCGCCCACCTCGAATAAGCGCCCACTCTCAAGGTCCAAAAACTTAATAAGCGCCCCGGGCGATTAATCGAATAAATACGGTATATTAATTATTTGCATGGATACCGTTAAGTTTCCCTTTACTATTTTTTGTGACCTTCGAAAAGAAAACCTTGACCTTTAGGACAAAACATTTATTTGGGTATCTGGAGTATGGAATCTAAAGAGTGAAAATATACGAGAGGACATGCCGCAATTTTAGGTAGGACTAGGACTTGGTGGAGGTGAGTAAACAATTTTCTGAAAAGAAGTATTTTTGTCTAATTTGCTTTTAATTGTACAAAATTTTCTTGCAACCACATTTCTTTACAGGGATATCTTCATTCCACCACTACCCCCTACCCCATTTTCTTCGCTAGTCCACTACCCCTCCCCCCTGGTACCAAAATTATACAAAGAAAGATGCGCGCAAAACAGTGCGCTATTCGAGCTAGACAGTTCAATCGAAACATTTGTTTGCTTGGTACAGAAAGATAGGCATGTCATCGAATGGAATCCCTGGACTCACAGTGAACACGTTTCCAATCGCTGGATCTTCATGGAATCTGTCACGGTTTCCCTAAACAACGTATCTCCATGTAAAATGGGATGACATTCGATTGAACACCTGATTATTACGCATCTCTTCCAAACGTGCTTTCCTTGACTGGACATGTGTACAAGGCAATTTTAAAAGGTAAGATATTTTTGTAGTCTTTATTTCAGCTGTTCGACTCGGACGCTGTTGCAAAGTTCAAATAAAAATATTATCGGTTATCCAAAAGCATTGTTTTTGTCAATCCTTTGGTCAACGTCACGCAATCACATGTAACAAATTTCTCTTTACAGGCAAAGTACAGCAACGTTTCTGTAACCGAA
>JAEMWC010000750.1:255000-302500 GCA_016490735.1 Pachyseris speciosa | reverse complement strand
ATTGTTCGGTTTTTACACCTACTTTCATGTCGGGAAATGTAAGCATCTTACAGCTATGGCCAATTTTAAAACCACCATATTTCTCATGCTGAAGACACTGAAGGCTTGAAAAAGTACACGGTTCAAGCGAAGTCATTTTGTTTGAATTTTGGGCTACTTACCTGACACGTTTCATATAGACCTGATATACAGTAAAAACCCGCGTGTAAGAACCTACATTTTTCCAAGTTTGGCAAAACAGGTTCTTATATTTAGGGGTAGTTATTGGCAATTTAGGCTAAAATAGATTCTTAATTAGGTTCTTACGTTTTCAGTAGAAACCATTCCTGTACAAGGAGAAAAAATAGGCTCGGTCCTTTATGATACAGCATTTATTTATAACTGTCTTGTCATGAGCCTTGTGCAAGACTAACTAAACAATTATATACACTATAAACAAAGTATCTTTTCAGAAAATATCCCATAACTCACATATAAGAACCTAATAAATTTTGCTTGGCTAAACAGGTTCTTATATTTTGGGGTATAAAAATGAGAAATTTCTGACAGCAGGTTCTTAAACCGCTAGGTTCTTACACACGGGTTTACTGTACCTCAGAAGCTCAAAACCGGTCGGTAAATAACTCAACTTCGTGTAATTGATATTGAAGTGAGCTCCTATAGCAGCTGCCTAGCCTCTTTTGAATAAATTTCGGTGGATTTGAAATAGCAATTCTAAGCCCAGGAATACAAATTGCAAAGTCTGCAAAATATATACTTCAGTTTTGTTCAAAGTATTAAACAAATAGATTCCGCCCTGTGACCGTGCGTGTGTTCTTTGATAACGCAAGGATAACCACAAAATGTGGTAAAACAAAGACATGCGCTACAAGCCGCAGCGCGACTGATTTTACGTCATCCTCCGTTATCAGAGTACACATGCGCCGTCAAATGGAATCTGCGTATTTCCTGCGTCGTGCCTGGGCGCTAATCCGAATTTTCGGCCAAAAGAGGGGGCACTTATTCGATTGAGGGCGCTTAATCGAGTGGAGAAGTTTTTCTTCCATCGAACTGTAACTTTATTTTGCCTAATTTGCATAAAAGGACTCTACAAGCACAGAGATAGAAATAACTGGAAATCACTTAACGGAAAACGAACTGTTCTCTGACATAAACTGATCTCGTTGTAGTTGACAATAGAAACAGTTTTTCCTTATATTCCTGCTTTTATAGAAAGTGAGGGGGGGTGGGGCGCTTATTTTCTACTTTGGTCGAGGGGGCGGGCGCTTGTTCGGAAAAAGCGCTTATTTGAGCGTGGGTGCTTATTCGAGGAAATAGGGTATCCGTTTTATACACTGTTGTTTGTACTCGGCCGTTCCACGGGAAGGCCGAGTCCAAAATTGAGCTTGGTTTTTCTTCGGCTCATGGTAATGGTAATGGATTTATATACCGCATATATCACATAGTTTCATGGCGGTTTACAATTCTTCTCTAGCCAGTACTGAAGGCGCCTCTGGCAGCCGCTATCAGTCCTTATTTGATCTCACCCACCCACCCAACCCACACATGAATGTCAAGACAGATGAAAGGTAGACCACCACACCGGGAACTACGTCCCCTACTCTTCTCGAACAGTGTGTGGGTTCTTTAACGTCCCACAGAGTATTAGGAACAAGTGTTGTGAGACACCACCTACGGTTTATCGTCCTTATCCGAGAAGACTAGAAAGTCTAACCGTTTGCAGATGTAATTACAAAGGCAGCAGTTTGTCCTCAATTATTTAAAGACCCTGAGTGTTGGTCCGGCCGGGGTTTGAACCTGCGACCTCCCGCACAGTAGTTCAGTGCTCTGCCACTGAGCTAACCGGGCGGTGGTCATGACGCCTGTCATTCTTGTGTCTATAATTTAATCGTAAACCTCTCTACTCCGGTCAAAACGCGAGGTTTCCACCGTCCATTGTATCTTTTTATTGTTGTCTTAGCTTTGCGAGGAACACTAATTTTACTTGCCATAGCACAATGTTTACTTTACAAAGGTAGATGTATATGCAGTATCTGCATATACTTGTCGCTTTTACTAATGAGAAACATCTACTTTATCTTCCGTAAAATGAAAAAGAAAAAACGGTGAAACAGAAAAAGAAAACAAAACATATGATTAGGGACTAATTTATAATTATGCTTTATAATGTCCTTTCCAGGATTACTTTCAAATACCTTTAATGGCCACCTCCCAATGAAACTGTACTAATCGTCAAAGGCTGACTTGTGTCTCGTGACACCAGTCTAGAGCAAATGGAACAAGTCTTAAAGGGACAACAAAAAATGTTTCTGAACTCCCTCAGAAACAGTTTTTGTTGCCGCAACAATATTTCCTCGGGTGGCTAAACAGGGAAACATCGTGGAAACATGCGCTAGCTCAAGTTGTTGCCGGTTAAGTAAAGACTAAGAAGAAAAAAGTATATCAACAGAAAGACAAAGTTAATTCTTGAAAGGAGAGCAATATAATGGTTATATAATGGTTATTTCTGGACACTGAAAGGCTTAAACGTGAAAAACAGCGGCCCGATTCCTTCCAAGTTGTATTCTTTTTCCATCTAGACCATCCATGACTAAGGACGCTTATTTATAGTTTCACTCCTGACCACTAATAGAGTAGCTTTGAGTGAACTGGAGCCTTAAGTATAAACTTCACCTTGTGGCTATCAAAAATTCGTGACCTAGCCCCTTTAATACACTGTGTGTAATCTGGAATGTCCACCCTGGGTACCCTGTCTCAGCTAAGGCCACACTCTAACGTTTCTTACAGCTACCAAAAAATATGATCCAAACAAACTCCTTATTTAAGAAAAGTTCAGCGACAGGCCAAGTTCATTTCTCTCTCCTCTGAGTTCATCTTTTTCAGAATAAACAAGACAACCAAGGTCACGTGAGCCTGAAAGATAAAAGGGAAATGTATCGTTAGACAAAGAGTTTTAGTTTCAGCCTTTTGGGATTTAAGTGATTTGCACCTTTGGAGACACTTTCAGACACCGTAAATAGCCCACCTTAAATTCTTCCACAAGGTCCCATAATTATGTTTTCATTAGCCGCTCCCAGTCTCCTTGGAGAAACTGGAAACGATCACGTGACTTAGCTAAATAACATCTAAAAAAGGTAAAGAAACTTTATTTATACACGGTTAAGATTTAAAGCTACAAGTTTGTGGGGCCGTGTGGGAGAAATGTTGGTTTTTGAGGAGAAGGGAAAACCGGGAGTACCCGGAGAGAAACCTCTTGGAGCAGAGTAGAGAACCATTGGGCACATTGGTGGAAGGCGAGCGCTGTCACCACTGCGCCAACCCTGCTTTCCTCTTTTCTTTTCAAATAAATAATCATTTTCTATGTTAAGACTAGTGAAGTTAAGTTTAGTATTCTGGTTTTGCATTGAGTTAGGATTCCCCCATTGTTTTATTTTGGAAACTGTATACAACACTGAGCGGGGAAAGGACATCTGATTAGTAAAGTCAAGCATCTCTTCCGAGTGTTCACAATTCCTTTCTATAATTGTATAATTGTCTTTTGGATTTTGATTCCCATAAAGAATCTCAGTAAGTTTTGAAGTTTTTATTGTATCATGTTGAACAGACCTAGCTGTTAAGCAGACAGACTCTTCCTAGGTTGGCGACCTTTTGACTTGTGTAACCGGACGGACAACTTCTCACACAAGAGGTGCGCATGTCCTGAACAACTCTTGAAGCTTCTGGATTACACTTGATGCAGTCATACCCATTGATGCATTGTTCGCAATCATTCAGGCAGCCTGTAGAATAAACAATCAGCATTCGCTCAGGAGGGTTGTTATGTTAAAGATCTCGGTTACTGCAATAGGTAACCCCAAAAAAATGAAATGCTGTTAGGTAAAGTTGTTAACTATTCTCGGGCCGTGTGGACCATTTCAAAACTGAACAATGATTACAATACTTTATTTCAAAATACCTAGAATAGATATTAAGAAAAAGGAAACCCAGAGGTTAACCCTATATTAAGGATCTCCTAGCAATAAATAAAAAAATATACATCACTACAGTAATAAATAAAAAAACGTAACGTAAACTGTAGGAGAAATGCCTAGAAACGAGCTAAAGAGCTTTCACCTTAAATAAGGAAAACTCAAGAGGACCAAAGTGCTTCTTTCTCCCTTTATTTTTAAAAAAAGGCAAGGTGAATCAACAATCCTAGCCGCCGATGGGACACTGGCGTCAGTAAGGCAGTTGTCGACATGGCTTCCTTCCGCCTTCTCAGTGACAATGTTCAGGAACGATATAAGCCGCAATACATGCGATGCAATCAAGAGTTCAAGTTCAACATACAAGGAACGAGCTCTGGTAATTTTGCTAAAAATGTAAAAACGACCTAAGATGCAGATAATGTCATATGACAGAGAAAATAACCCAAAAACTAAAAACAATGTCAACCATCTCAAACAGCCAATGGTCAGGATTGTGGTTGGTTGCTACTATATACAGCATGACTAATTAGAAGTCTCGATCTCCGTCTACAATTTACACCACCTATACTGATAACACTTACTGAGACAGAATTTTTGTTTCTTTCCAAGAATATAAAAGCCCCTGGGACACTTGCGCTGGCAACGCTTTTTTTTATTGTTGACACGAAACCAGCCCTCTTTGCAGGTCAAACAATATTCGTCAAAGCATCCATCTACAGGGAAATAACAATCAAAGTGAAATCATAAGAAGGACATTTATAATTCTTACATTAGTACTTGGTTGTTAGTACCTGTTATCTAATACTATTATACATTGGTTTCATTATTTCAATTTTGATTGGCTACAAACACGCAGCTAATTCCTGTTGATACTGTTTTCACTGCGTCATACCCGCTGACAATAGTTTTTACACATTTAAAAGTGACGTCATTATAAGGACAACAGTTTTATACACGCTAGATGCTCGGTTTTATGCTGCAGCTTTTCAGAAGGTTTTACCAGAACACAGGGCCCGAGCAGCAGGTTTGCAATCGGGGGGAGGGGGGTGCCTTACTGACGTACTCAATACGTCACAAACACCGTTAGTGCTTTGGAAACCTACAACTTTCCCAAATCCCTCGCTATGGTTGAAATGAACGATTCTTATTGCCAAGTGCTCAATTACGTAGACTTCATCACTCCATAAACTGACCAAAACTCCCAATTTTCATCAAGTATGACCGTTTATTTTGTTGCAAAACCAAAACTGTTGGCTTTGAACGCCCATTGACATCACCAAATATAAGCAACTTTGCCTTGAAGTTTTTCGGACAAAAATATGTTTTGAAGCTAAAATTCTACGTTGGCAGCAAACTTCGACTCCACTTCTTGTTTAGCGCGACGCGGATAACGCTTTTGATTTCACTTGCACTCACTGGTCTGTAATTTTTGCTTTTGTGACCCGAAGGAATTCTGGGAAGTTATTGGATAACGGGCGCAAGACAGTCCGCCAATTTTCATTTCAGATATTTTTTCGAACCGTGTCGAGCCACCCGGTCCTGCTGGCAAAATATTTCACCCATTGCATTATTTACAACTCAAAACTCGCCACAATTGCCATGCCAGGTCCTGGAATCCACTCACAAAACGACTGAAGACACAACTTCATTTCGTGGATTGCCATCAGTCACTAGAATACTTTGAGCGGCCCACTTCGTGTGAAATTGCTTCTCACCTCTGTTTTCTTTCAAAGGATTGCCTCTGCCCATCAACCCAGCTTTATGATGCCAGGCAGGGGGCTTCTGAGGTGGAAAATGGCTCGAAAAAAACACTTACAAATCAAATAAGCAACGAATTGTAGCTGCAGTGTTCGTTTAGAAATAAACGACAGCTAGCGTGACAAACGTGGCAACGAAGATAGAGCCTTCGGTGTTGTGGACCAGCGAAATCGCCGTGGTAACCCCTTATATGGAATAGCGATGTCGTCTTGACCTCCTACCCTCAGGAAATTGCAAGAAAAGACGTGCAAAAAGTTGGCATTGAAGGGGGTAAATTCCTGAAATGGCTGGAAATATGGAAATGCGTTTAAAACTAACATGGTGAAAGCGGTGTTTTAAAACAAAAATAATCAGTTTTCTGTAAAACGTTAAATAGAAACAAGAACGTTTTCAACTGAGACTGCATGATAAAGAATGAGCGATTCAGTCGAAATATAGCGATTTTCGATTCAAATTCTAACGTTCCAGTTATCTTTTACGTTTCCAGTTCAATACAAAAGTAACTTCGATTTTTTACTTGCTTTTTCTGCCCCTCTCCCTGCGCGTCTCTGGAACAGTGCGGAGTTCAGTCAAAAGTTAAATTTAAAGTTTTAAAAAGATACGTTTTGGAGTGGGCTTTTGTAAAACCTCGTTGGATTCGTTAAGGCTGCGCTGCAAGGTTGCAAGCTAACAAATAAAATGATTTATAAGTTGATGTAGAATTTTTAGCTTCTTGTACGCGTACTTGCCTTTACAAATTCTCAAGTTAATGCATGATAAAACAGTTATTAAATATTAGACAATATTCGTATTCTCGGTATTGAACTGGACCTAGCATGAAGTGGAGGCTCTTGCGGGGAATACAGTTACATACGAAAACATTCCCCCGCAAGAGCCTCCACTTCATGCTAGATCCAGTTCAATACCGAGAATACGAATATGAGAGAAATATCGTATTCTGTTATCCACTTCAGCCTTCGACTTGGGCAGATAACACAAACTTCGGCTATGATGATTCTCGCAATAATTTTAAAATATAGCTATTACACCTCTATTTTTCCTTGTTTTTTTTTGTGCTTTGAACAGTAGTGTCTTCATAATTTATTTTGTTTTGTTTCATTTTATCTTACCTTTTTTTACCGTGTAACACAAAGAACCATCTTCACCTTCCCGGGGCTTTTCCCTATAAATTTTTTTACGGAAAAGCCCTGGTAACGAGGGTTGGCTACCATGGGAACGAGGTTACAACGCAACCTTGGCCGTTTGAAGTATTAACTTTATTAAGGTATATAATGGAGCTCTCCTACTTTTTATCCCCTCGCCAATGTCCTTCTAGGGTTTTACGTTTTAATATCTGTTACCTTCATGAACTCGCTGACATTTCCTTCCTCTTTTTGCAAACCCACGAGGACAGGAAACAACGCAAGTTGAGTTCGAGAATGCAGACGTTTTAACCTTGAAATATTTAGGCTTACATCTGCGGCAGTTGATCTTGTCGGGACATCGTGCACAGTTTGCAACGGTTTTGCATCCTGTTGGGAACAAAAGGAGGAAAACATCATGCATCTTGTAAGAAGTGAATTAAAATGATGAATAGTTTCCCTGTACTGAATACAGAGAATTGTTCGGCATGCTGGGCTTCTGTGCTTTCTTGTTCGTTTGTTTAATTGTTTTGTAATGCTTGTTGCTGTTGTTGCTGTTGCTGCTGTTTTATTTAGGGGATGCTTGTACCCGTAGCAAGCATTAACCCTTTCAGTTCTAGTTGTCTAGCAGCATCTGATTTCCCCTGTCAATGTCATCACTTCATAAGCATATGGGACATGAGCTGATAAAAGATTGATACCCCACAATCTCTCTACTAATCCCATAGGATATACGGAGATCAGTGAGGAAAAAACATGCTGCTATTGCGGTAAAAAAGCGAACTCTCGATCCTTGCCGTCGTAATGTTAATTTCTTCGAAAACTAGTCCCCTTGCTGTCTTTCTTCACTGGTCCCTGAGTATGACTGAGTACCGGTGAATAGTTAGGTAAGGATTCAACAGGAATAGGCACGTGTTTAAAACTACCCTTTGTGGCTTAGACGTCAGCCCGTCCGCCAAGCTCAGATTTTCTCTGGAGAGACCTAGACGGTAAGAAGAGGTGAAAGAGACTATACTTGGAGAAAGTCTTCGGGATGGTATCTAATCCAGTGTGGAGTGGTTTAACTACCGCGGAGTGACGTTTTGTGTACAAGTGACACTTCATACCCTTAAGCTTGTACTTACCTATTTGGGGCTTCTTACAGAACTTGCCAAAGTAACTTGAGTTGAAAGCAACCAAGTTGCTTGGGCAGCTGCGGACGCACACCATTTCGGATTTGTTGAAGAAAGCAATAAAATCACTTCTACATTTTCGACAGCGGACACTATCGAGACACTTAGCACAGTTGGGTACCAGGGATTGGCATTCTACAAAGAGAAAGAAAGAGACTGCAATGCGCTTATACTTAACAGGGCTAGCATTGAAACTTACCTACTGGTGCTTATCCCCTTATTTAAAATCACGATCTAACAAGCTTTCAAAGTGGTTTTTCAATGAAATAGAGACATTTGGGCGAACTTGGTAATTTCCAAACAGCCACCGCCTTGTCATGAACAGTGCTTATACCAATGTCAGTAAACCTCTAGCTGGATAATCCCTGTAGTTTTCTTCCGAGGTTATTTTTCACATTCGTATGTAGCTGTTATCGAAGGAGTAACATTTGACTTTTTAACCCCAAAAGCAAAACCTCTGACTAATTTAAAACTTAAATTATGCAGGAGGTTTCGCTTTGTGTTTCAAGTGGAGTAGAGCGCTTTTCAATTGAGTGTCGTAAAACCAAAACCAAAGCAATTACTCTGACCAATCACAACAGAAGTAAGTAGTGCAATGAGCCAATCAGAATACGAAGCAATTACAAGTAGCCGACGCAAAGCGCGGGAAAATACGCGCGTGTAAATCACGATTGGTTTTGGTTTTGCTTCTCATTGGTTGAGAAAGTGGCGCGAGTTTTCTTGGCCAATCACAGAGCGAAGCAATGCAAAACCAAAGTAAAACCAGAGTTACTTTCGACACTCAATTGAAAACCACTCTATCGACGGATTATAATCATCATCATTATTACCATCTTCATTATCACTATCATTTCAGTGTCATTGCCACTATCATTGCCACTATCATTGTCACTACTATTGTCACTGTAACTTTAACCCCCATGTCACCATTATTGCCTTTGTCGTCATCGCTGTCACTGTTATTGTCATTGTCACTGTCAGTGTCGTTGTCGTTATCGTTTTCATTGCTATTGTTATTGCATTAATTAAAAGGAGATTTTCGTCTACCAGAATGAGCATTTTCGGTACAATACAATTTAACGCTTTTAAGTTAATATCTACCTTTATCTTTATCATTTATGAACTGGACATAAGAAGTGTCCTACTCTTCCCCATGCTGTTCATGAGGTCAAGAATCTTGGTAGTTGGTTTGACCAAAAACTTGTTATGGCTATCGCTACACATATCAACAAAATCTGTCATGCTTCGTACTTTCATTTACATAATACAAGATGCATAAGGAAGTTTCTATCCATTGAATCTACTAAGATGTTGGTCCATGCATTGGTAACAAGTAGCACTGAATGTTGCAACAGTTTACTATATGGCTTACCACAATCACAGTTATATAAGTTACAACGTGTTCAAAACACAGCAGCGCGTCTTATTTGCAATCTATCGAGCTTTGATCATATATCGCCTGCGCTTTCTGAGCTTCACTAGTTGCTTGTGCAGTACAGAATAGAATTTAAGATCTTGTGTCACCTTTAAGGTCTTTCACGGGTTAGCGCCTATGCATATTAGGGATTTAATTTCTATTAAGCCTCTGCCCCACTACTCGTTACGCTCTAACAGCGAATTCCTTTTAGAATACCCAGTAGAACGCACAAAAAGAACATTGGGGGACAGGGCGTTTTGCGCCGCTGCCCCCAAACTATGGAACGGTTTACCGAATAATATTAGAAATAGTAAGACACTTGCCATTTTTAAGAATTTGTTAGAGACGTATTTGTTTAAGGAGGCTTTTTTTCTTATTTTAATATTTAATCTTCATAATTTGTATTACTTTAATTTTAGAGCGCTTTTCAATTGAGTGTCGTAAAACCAAAACCAAAGCAATTACTCCAGCCAATCACAACAGAAGTAAGCAGTGCAATGAGCCAATCAGAATACGAAGCAATTACATGCAGCCGGCGTAAAGCGCGGGAAAATACGCGCGTGCAAGTCACAATTGGTTTTGTTTTTGCTTATCATTGGTTGATAAAGTGGCGCGAGTTTTCCTGGCCAAAACCAAAGCAAAACCATAATTACTTTCGACACTCAATTGAAAACCGCTCTAATCTAACATGTAAATTAGTCAGGTTGTTTTAATTACATGTATTTGATAACTGTAATGCACAGGCGATCATATATCTATGAAGCCTGCGCAATATAAATTATTATTATTATTATTCTTATTATTATTATTATTATTATTATTATTATTATTAAGGATCGGAACAAAGGAAGTTAGTAAGCGCAACAACAAATGTCGTTTTTGCAACTACTAAAGAAGTTGTTCAGAAGGTCACTTAATAAAATTGATCTGGCGCCATGGAATATCGCGCTTGTTTAGTGCAATCTTAAATTCTGTAGAAAGTATGAGAGAACTGCAAAATATACACAATTGTATTACTTACTTGAATGTGCATCTTTACACAATTTCTGTCCATCATTTCTCACAGTGGGCGTGAAGTCAATTGGGCAGTGTCGCACACATCTCACATTCCCCATGATCCTTTTCTGAAGCAAGTAAAATCCTTGGGTACAGTTTAAGCAACTTCCTGGATTGTGAGGGTGGCATTCAGCACAATTTCGTGCAAGGCAACCTTTCAGAAATGATGTACTGGTTACGTTCTTTTTCCACCCAAGCCAATTCCAGGGGCTAGGTCGTAGAGGGGCTTGAACACATTACAAATTTTCATATACAGGAAATACAATCACCCACCCCCCCCCCCCCCCCCCCAGTGAAAAATGCCCCTGCGTGTTTACCCCGCAACCACCTTTACCTTTAGTTCCGTATTTAACCTTACCTGCACGAAGTAAGTAAATCGAAAACGAGCCGTTGTTAATTTGTTAACAAAAATAAAATACGATACATTACTTAGAAAGATGTCCGACGAAATTGTAAGAACAGTTATCATCAAAGCCTTGTTCGATTTTTTTTCTCAGTGCCTTTTAATGTATTTGTAAGAGAACTCCTGAGTTTGGGCGAGCAAAATCTAACGACTCCGTGTCAAGTGACATGATTATGTGGAGTTTAGATAGAGAGAAAACCAACCGATTTTTCCTTTTCTGTCTGCATGTGACGACTTATGAGTAGTAACGATGGCTTGCTAAGTCAGTGTAAACGATGAGATGTGTAAGTAAGTAACAATCAAGTATAACATGTATTTTTATATGATGTAACTGACGGCATAGTGATAAATTTGAAAAATGAAATATAGAAGTAACTGACAATTAAGTCGAGCATGTGTAATTCAGCAGATTAGCAGGCTGTAAGTGACGAGTGGCTCGTGTAGATAATTATTGAGAGTCCTGCGGGAACAAGCGTATGAGCGCACACGAGACTAAAAGGAAGGTCAACGTTTTCCCTCTGAAGAACCCTTATGTTGTATTTGAATTCATTGCCGCTCCACAGAGCCCACCATTCAAGTTTAAGCAAGAGAAATGCCCTGTACTGGTGTAAGAGATGAGAAACGTGAATGCAAGAACACGAGCTCCCATCGGGGATCCCAAACATAAAAACTTTGAAATATCCTTTTTAGTCATTCATTTTTAGGTAGGGCAAAACTATACGCAAATCAGTGTTACGTACCAGGGAAATATCCAGCTTTTTGGGTAGACTATGTCTCCAAATATCATTCTGCGTTTTCGAGTATAAATGTTTCATACTTATCTTTGGGGGTTTTCGTGTATTGGAATTTCTGCGAAAGGAGACTGAGTTGGCGAACAGTGATTCACTTCATCTTAGATCACAAAATAGCAGTTCCGTTGCCATTGGATGAAAATGACTGACGTTCTCTTTATAGACTCGTGAATAGTCTTTTCTAGCTTCTGTTTTTCGTCTTGTACCGAAAGACCCTGATGAGGACAAGGCAACTCAGAGTTTTACTCTTTCGTCGATTAGTTCCTAGTTTCTCTTCTGGCCTTAAATTTATACATTCACAAACGTCCGTTAGACCTCAATCATCCCCGATCTCAGATTGCGATGCAGTTGGAGCGGTAAACTCGCGAAAAAAAAATACACGAAATGGATTCACTTGCCATGTTTATTTCGTTTAGGTGGCCTCTCCACAACCTGGGCGGAGTCTGAAGCAGGTTTGTTTAATGACCCTAAAGTAAGAAAAAGCGTTGGTTAATGGAGTTAATTAAGCAGTTTTATATCACGATCTACGTCGCGCGTCTTTTGTGGGTTAATTGGTGGGTTATCGATGGCGTTTCCATCAAGAGATTTGGGAAGCAAGATGCCGGCAACACAAGTGACAATGGATAAATGGCATGTACATGATTGAGGGTGCTAATATGAATGGGAGTATGACAAGGCTTTGAAGACTGACTTTGCAAAAGCTAACGATTGCTGGTTATGTCAGTAGCCTCAATAAAAACCATTTCTCAGTTGTTAGTCAAAAATTTCCATCCCAGTTTAAGTACTTCAACGGGGTTTACGTTTGCAAACTGTTTTTACCCGTGCACACTGAAACGCTATACCGTACCTACATTCGAAAACACACATACATAGAACACCCGTCACACTGGATTTAAGCCCCTTTGAAGGATGAGACCATTGCGATATCGTTAGCATGGACAGAAAATCTTCGGTTTTGCTATACGCACCAATGAAAATGTATGCCTTCTTTCACCGATTCGATATCACGTTGCATATAAGAATTTACCTCATTTATCCACTGGAGGTGAAACCTTTCAAGACTTACCTGTTGGTAGTTAAAGCCACTGATACCGGCCTAGTGATTCTTTTGAAATTCTCCATTTTATGTGCTACACGAAGATGGCATCGCATACTTACCAAGCTGTGTTCTCACACATATCCTGGGATACGCTCTTTTGGAAGTAATGTTGTAACCAAGAGGGCATGATCGGATGCATCTGATGATCTTCTTTCTGTCCCTTTCGTACTCAACTGGTAGGAAAGAAAGCCTGCATTTCTTGCAAACCAATCCATCGGAGCATTTCTCACATCCCGGAATCAAACCACAGCCTGCATCTAAAACAGACAATAAATACAACTTGCAACTGACTTTACATATTCATAAGTTTGAACGGTGGAAGGGAACCTCAGGACCATACCAAGCAAAACTGACAAGGCGTCAGAAGTGACGTGCAAAGTGTCAAATTAAAGCCATGTGGCTAACTGTGATAGAAATCTGAATATCATGAATTTAAAAATTATCGGTAAGGACTGTAGGTTGCAGATCTGTGTTGAGGTCGCGCCCAGCGTAAGGCCCAGAAAGCTAGCAAGAATTGAAATAAATCCAATTAAACAAAACTGAACTGAAGTAAAACACTTTACTTTAAGAGGTGAATGGTCTTAAACGCTCAACAGATTTTAGAAGCGATAATTCATTAATTATCTGCAACTTTAATTCTTTTTCAGGCCACGGAGATACGAATTACAATTAGGGGGACCTCAGTGCTGACTTTCTGAAACAAAGTTCCTCGTCATGCGATTCAATAAGAACAACAAATTTAAACGTTCACATTCACAAAGGGCCGTAATTCCTTGCGTTAATCTTTTCCCAGAATGGAATGTTTACAGGAACACTATATTCAGTTAAGCGATAATTTGCCGCCTTCAATAATCTCCTTATAGCGGCAGTTGGCAGATTATTAACACTAAAACTAAGCCCACGCATGCCGGAAAGATTTTTACTGTTAATAAGACGAACTTCTTACGTACATACACTAGGCTTATTAATCATTGTTTTGTCCACAGCCGCGGAAATTATTTTAAGCGAGAGCAATTGAAAACGACGAGCAAGGGCGAAATTTCTCAACTTTCTATCCATGGAAAGTCTATTGTCATTTTTTTTTCAACCTGTTTTTCTGTCGATTCAAGACGCAGCAACAGTGCAGTCTCGTGCCTAGAGTCTGTGAGCTCCACGGTCAGCGGATATTCGCCATTACGAGTCTGTCTCCGGTCTCCGCGGTCATCCACTGACCAACGACCTCGCAGAATGTAGGCGCCAAAATCATAATTCAGCCGGAAACGACGTGAAATATTAAACTAAAAGCCGGTATAGTAACAGAGAGTTGTAAGCCACAATTGAATGCTAAAGAGGTATCAAAATGCATATAATTTCTTAGTACACCCGACCACGGTATGTATCTGACCACTGAAGGGAACGCAAAACTGTGCCCATAGGCCGGTGCACTGTGATCCAAATGATCGTTCGTCAAATCATACACAGTATGATTTCTACTTAGTCTATGTAAATGATAGAGCCAACTGGATACCATCACTTAGGATTTGCTGAGTGCTATGTGACAAGTAAATCACAAGTGCAATCATAATCCAGATTTACAGAGACTGAGATGAACGCGAAAACTGTTCAGAACAAACATACTGCCAGCAAATACAACAGGCTCTATCCTTGTGGAGGGAGACAAAGTGATAATTGGCTTTTAAAAAGCTGTTTTCACAGTCAACATGATTTGTTTTTCACCAATTATCGGCCGCAGTTTTTATAAGTGTTAAGAAAATAAACAAACGACATTGATAACGTTGAGTACACCGATCGTACTAAGTAAACGGAGTTCCATTGAGAAAACAACATTTAAGGTTATGGTAGAGTTATCTACGGTGTATTTGAGTGAAGAAATGGCATTCCAAACCTACCTGACATTTATGTCAATATTTTTATTTAGTTATTATTGTTGGCTTAAAATTCCGACCGAGACCCACTTGATTGCACGACCGAATAAAAGCACGTATCAGTCTAGAGATAAACCCAAATAAACGTGACTGAATTGAGAAATCCTCAACTTTGAGGGAGATAAATCTCAGTATTGAAGATGTTAGTACTTAATAAGTGCTTTGTTGTTGGGAGAAGTGGTTCACAACTTTTCCATCCTTTCTAACAGCACTACGAGAGGGAATGCCTCGTACTCTACGAACTGATCTGCTAAGAGCCGATATTCATCAGTAAAGGAAACGGAAATAGATTAACTATTCAGTACTTTGCAGCGGTTTTGTCGTTATAATCAACCAGAAGAGTGGCACCCCTTTACAAGTCAGAGTAGTAAAGAATAAAGAATTCGGCAGAAAACCCATGATTTCGTCCTGGTGAGACGCCAAAGATCCTCCTTAGCTGATAATGACTGGCTAGCCCAAGGCCACAGTAATCCTCTTAGAGCCGATTCAAAGGACAGGCCTAAATACATGAGCTGCTCGGTATGGGCTAATCGGCTTGTGAGGCACTTACCTTTTACGTCAATACGGCAACAAATTTCACAGCTACCTAAGAGGAATTTCTTGACCCTTGAGTTCCGTGAAATTCACTAAAACTGACGAAGTGATGCGGAATTTTTGCGCGTTAAAGTGGTGACAGAAATATACAAAAGCGTCAGTTACGGACGGACATGGTTTAAACGATTCAATTAAAGAGTAATCCCTTAAAACAAACAGTAAAGATACGTTTGCGTGAGAGGTTAACAGGACTCTACAGAATCACGTTTCAGTCTTTGGGACAATTGCACAAGGTTCTCGGACCAAAAATAACTCGAACAAGGACAAAAAGGTCAGTTTGTTTTGAAAGCTAAAACGATAGATGATGCTGGCCTTAAAGTACTTCAGTGGGGTTTTGATCCGACACGGCTCGCTTAGAAGACATTCTGTCAGCCTTCAGCGACAGAAAACGAACAGCGGTATAAATAGGTAAAATGTATGCAATTTATCGTGATTTTGACATCTGGATACACTACAAGAAGCACTGGAGTACAACATTAATACCTTTTATTGTGATAAGCCTGTTTGCAATTTAAGTGTCATGATCGAAGAAAACACGATTTGGAGCACCTCCTGAGAGATGGTTAGGGGGAATTAGGTCAAGCTGGTGTACACCAAATTGATTCTATCTTGACAATCCTATTTCGCTAGTAGCTTATAAAATATAACAAATCCGATTGTGCTAATAAACTCGACGATAAATTTTGTTAATTTACGATTTGGAAGACCCTGGCAGAGTTTTGCTTTAATTTGAATCTATGAAATTAGTTACACTGATTAAATCTCTGCGACGAAAAATTAAAGGCTACATTGATTTGTAGAATTGGGAGATTTACGCTCGGAATCTTATAGCAGTGGTCTAAGGGGAGTTCTAAAAGAAAGAAAGATACGTGCCTTACTAAACGGTAATTCTAATTTGAGGGTAAAATATCACGGATAGTACCCTTAAACTTTGCAACAACTGAATTTTCATCAGCTAGTATTGTGGGAAAGGCAGCAGATAATACCAGGAAAGGATGTTCTGTCCCGAAAAATGTCTTCTAAAGAATCCACAATCCAAAAAACATACCAACCCCTATTATTATACAAATACGTTTCTAAATAATTTATTTTTTTGCCTGGCTGGTGTCGTACAGTATCCCTCGGCATGACGGACGGATAATTTGTGGTAAATCAAATAATAATGAATAATTTGCTTTGTGGCTTTTGGTACTGTTAAAATAACGTTCCCTCGTCTTCATTCTAGAGACCGGAGAGTGAAGTAAACAGGAAAGGGAGTGGTGAACGATCACAGCTTTAGCCTTGCGAACGATTCGACAACCAAAGAGTAAAACCTCTTCACCTATGGAGTGGTAACGGTTAACTAAAGGGACACTAAATTGAGCCATGATGGTGGATTATCCACCCATTGTAGTGGGCATTTTGACATAGAGTTCACGACCACTGAATTTATCCAGCAAGTTTAATCTCCCTCTCCCAAAGGTTTTCGACTTCGATTCATCAGTGCCGGTCAGGTTTGCGATTTTCAAGTTCAGTTGCGAAAGTCAAGGCAGCTTGTGCACCATAATAAATACAATTGTAGCTCGACAGGAGAATACTACTCAGCGGAGCTATTTCTTTACAAAAACTAGAATCTCTTTGCACAGAAGAGTGAACAAAGTGAAGGAAATAGAAAGAGTTAACAGCTTTTGTTTGCATAGTGACTGTTGTTTTGTTCCAATCAGAGACTGAGATTCTTTGGTTAACATTCCACTCACCGTTTTTTCTTGCTAATCGCTGAGTGAAAAAAAAGCCTCAACTAAATTAACGGAAGACATAAGTAGCCAGGAATACTGAAACCAAATCAGAGAAGTAACCTTACCGCCCCAAAGCCATCGCCTTGATCGATGCTGTTCAACATTTGCTCTTTTCGACACGAAATCCAAGTTGCGTCCTCCAGAAACAACAGGGAGTCGAAGACAGCTTAATTCAGCACCAACAAACAAAATGAGGACTTGAAACTGTACCATGGCTTACTGTAACTCTTGTGCTTTCCGTAAATATTGATCAAGCAACCTTTGGCCTCTCAAAACACAGAAACTCGCAATCACTAATTAGCACCCTTTTGGTTCGGCGTCCTCTGTATGCACTCTGCTGTGTCCTGTGTCCAGCTTGCGCTTCAAGTGAGACTGACGATTCCGGTCGAGGAACTAAGGCTTCCCGTCTGCTCAGTATCACGTTAATGGTGCGCGTGATACTAATTCTTGATAAGCTTTGCAAAGCTCCAATAACCCGTTTATACACTGTCAAATGAAGTGAATAGTGTTAAAGCAGACCAATCGCGTTCCACGTTAGAACTATCCAGGCCGAAAACTCAGTCAACGTTTGGACAACGAAACGTTGATAAATATTTTCTCGTAAAATCTGAGAGTTTATTTTCAGTGAATGCGACAGAGACTTTTACGTATTGTTTCAAGCAACACGCACAGTCGCTGTCGAAACTAAGATAAAATCTAGATTAAATAAACAAAACAGGTCTTAAAAAATGAGCAAATTGCAGAGAATTCTCACTGAACTCATGGATATGACCCTTTGGATACGTTAGTTTAGGTAACTTTAATTAGTGCGCGCAAGAGATAGAGAGAACAAATAAAAGGCTTTGCCTTGCAAGGCATGCTATCCAATCTTTACAAACAAAACTAAAACCGAAACCATGTGGGTTTGGTGGTCTTCTAATGACGGAATATATTAATCGGAAGGCTTTATCTTAGTTCACAGATGACTTGGTAAAAATAAACGTTTGGTCAAGGGTATACCTCCAGAACAGGAAATTATTATGGGACAAATTTATTTTTTCTTTTTAAGAATTCCAGTCTTTTCACAAACATCCACTAGCTTGATAAATCCAATTCCATTTCCGGTGACATAACGGCGACAATCACGCAATACTGAACACGCAACACGCAACACGTACACCTTTTCAATTACCAACTCACGTTCCATCAGAAGTAAAATGATAGCATGGACATGACGAGCAGAGTGTACTTCAGAGCTCAAGTTATTAACTGTCTTCAACTTTTGTTTTTGTTTTGTTTTAAGGTGGCTCCCACCTGTTTCTAGCATTTTCCACCTCTTGTACTTTGATAGATCATCACTACCAATCTTTATAAGTTACCTATATAGTGGTATCAAACAAACACCCAATCTTTCATTGAAAATTCATTTTCATTGAAGATTTTCCTCTCAATAGGTTACCATAGCAACAATATAACCTGTTAGAAACGTCCTTAATTTTGGTTTTAAGCATTTGTTTCATAACTTGTTCATCAATGATCGGGCATTTGTTTGATACCACTATAAAGGTAACAATGTACAAACATTGGTAACCATGATCCCTCAAAATTAAGTGCTGAAAAATGGTGGAAACTGATGTGAGCCACCTTAACTCTTGTTTGTTTAATTTGTTGTCGTTTTTTTTCTTTTCTACCAACGTACACTGAGATACAAGCTCTCGTATTTAATTTAACGATGATCTTGAGGACGTTTGGCTATAAATTCAAGACATGCTATGTTCACTAAAACTCTTGTTGATTTACATCGTCATCTGTTTTAACCTATACTGACCGAGAGGTGGATTAATATGAAAGGCATATCACAAACATTTTTGCTGGTGAATTTTGTCTGCTCTGCCATGATTTTCATTACTTACCTTCAATCAAATCAAAGCTATCCATTATTCAGTAATATCACTTACCGATCGAAATCATTGTTGGTCCTTAGAGTATCTGCGCTAACGGCTTAACGGAACAATCAATTAAGGAATAAAAGAACAACCATATTTAATGTGATTTTTTTCTTAGCGGCAAAGGATTAAACAAATAGAGCTACTTAGATCCTTCGGATTAGCAAAATTAGTTGAGACCGGCTGTCATGGGCAAAATTTAGACCCCAAAAGAAAACTGCCAGACTAGTCCATGAGATAAAAGTTAAAGGGAGAGATCTCGGTTGAATCTCTGAAATACTAATCTTTAAAACAGTTTGCAAGCTCCTTACGATCATCGATTTTTGTGGCTACTGTTGCTAAGCAACGGTAGACTCTTTGTCGTGACCTCCGTGCGTTATGTACCATTGCAAAATTAAGGAAACCTTATTTATCCAAGGACTCAAGCCAGCTTTTAATATTCAAGTAAGAGTTACAAAATAAATAAAAAAAAGTTATACATAAACACACATATCAACTTCCTCTGCTCACATATAGCTTAGCTAATCGAGGCGGGCAGAGGAAAACAAACATAAGGTGATTCAGTGGGAAGAGATTAAAAAAAAAGGAAAGAAAAGGAAAGGAGAAGGAAGATAAATCTATATAATCGATACAAAAAAGATGAACTAGAATTATTACAATTCAACTTTACAAAATTACAAGTTTATATTAGATTTCATGACATCTTGCTTAATTTATGAACTAAAGTAGGTGTGACAACATAAGTATCCTCTGATTCCAAAATATGTAAAAGGAGCTGATGTAGAGAAACCATAAATTTGTGCTTAGGGAGTACTCGGATACTTTGAGGAATACTGTTCCAAATTCTTGCACCAAATCTAGAAAAAGAATCTTTTATCTGATTTGTCCAGGAATATTTAATGTTATGACTACCAGTCTTTGAAAATCTAGTATTATAGCTATGTACCTGTGTAGGATGAAGAAATAAGTTAGAAATATTTGCCGGCGAAAAATTGTTAGAAACGTCATGCATAATAGCGCAAACTGACTTGCAGTATTGAAATTTTAGCGGGAGGATATTATATTGGTTGAGCAGCGGGATCGTATGAGATCTGTGTGGAGCAAAATGGATTAAACGAAGAGCACGTTTTTGCAAGATTAGAAGCTTGTCAAAATTTGTTTGAGCAGCTTGGCCCCACCCAGCAATATCATAAGTTAAGTAGGGCTGAATCAAAGACCGATATATGCTTATTAAAGTATTAGTGGGAACAAAGTGTCTTAATCTAGAAAGAATTCCAATAGATTTGCTCCACTTGAGGTTTGAGGCACTGGACGCTTCGGCTCTGGACGCTTGTCGTCGGTGCAATTCGATCAGTCGTCGGGGTGGAATCGCTCAGCTCAAAGCATGCGCTTGTGTTTGCCTTTCGTCCAGCGATACCGTAAGGCTGTAGTTTGCTGCTCGTTTGAATAAAAATTGAGCTCAGTTCTCACTCAGCGTGTCCATTACCTCTTTACAAAGTATTCTTTGGATAGGACGGTGGCTTAGTGAGATTGTACATGTACAGGAGAATGTCGATCGCAACTGAGTCGCGTTTGTTTGAAAGGCACGATTTTCATAGACGTGCGCCATACGGTGTTCATTCAATTCTGGCGTTTCTTCGTGAGGTATGTTTCAGTTTAACAGATATTAGGGGTAAGACACGAAAATTTGGTTTATCAACGGAGTTGATAATGTAAATTGACCACCGTACAGGGATAGTAGCTAATCGAATCCCTGTACGGTGGTCAATTTACATTATCAACTCCGTTGATAAACCAAATTTTCGTGTTTCACTCCCCCACCGACGCAGCACCACAGTTTCTTTAGAAACTAATCCCCTTTATTCAGATATTAGGGGTAGCCCGTTCGCTGAAGCAGACTCATTCAAACATTCGACTTCCTATTCTTGGCCGACACGTTCGCGCGGAACAAATCAGTCTTGAGATACGTTTGAAGCTAAAAGATACTTAGCATAAAAAAATCAAATAAACTGTGGTCGGTGCATCATAGAAGCGTTGATGAAAATCTTGTCTGTAAAGAGAGTGTATTTTACCATTGTAATCAGTGAATTGCATTGTAGCGAAGAGATTTGCCGTGAACCTCGTGAAGCCGTAATGGACTTGTCATCGGCTTCCCCGTGGGATCGACCCCCGGGGCCAACCAGGGGGGTCGTAAAATCAGTCATGCAAACTTGAGGAATTTCCCTGGGTGGTTTGGGAATCTGTCAAAACAAAGTCCCCTGGGTGAGGTGTCTCTCACCTGAAAATTCCCGTGACATCCTTTTCAAACTTGTGAATTCCCCCACCCCCTAATCTTTGATCGTAAGACAATGTCAAGATTTTCCCCTACCCTCGAGCAAAGAATCCCATCCATCTCCTTGTATCCCCCCACATATCTCCCTGGAAGGCCCGGGGGTCGACCCCTCGGGGAAGCCGATGATATGTGCATAACGTTAACATATTATGACATGATTCCACCAGGGAATCGCCTGTGCGAGGAAACAAGGCTATTCTTTGCACAAAAATCAAATAAATGTGTCCGGCGCTTCACAGAACCTTTGAACAACAATCTTGTCTGTACGAGAGTATTTTACCCTTTTAATCAGTTCATTGTGCCGAAGAGAACTGTAGATTTTTTTTTCAGCGCTTGCCGACGCCGAAAATAATAATATTCCCAAGCGGTGAGGGTAAAAGACGGAATGAGTTTGCGGAATGGGATGTGGCATGACTTGCAGAATCGCATAATTATGCGGAATGTAACATATGCAAAATGGCGCGAAGAAATTAATTCAGCTGAAAGAATTAATTATTCTACAGCCTAAGACAGAGAATAACCGCAAGCCAGCTGTCGATCTCGGTCACAACTACTCTTCACCGGGCTTGCTTTCTTATGAACTCTTGAGGTGATTAAATTTTACCTTGGGATTAGTCTGTTCGGGAATGATATTTGCAGTGTATTTGTGTGAATCGTTCACGGTTGCGAGACAAGCGAGCTTTTGCCATCTTGTCAATTTCACGGTGTACGTCAAACTCTTTTGACAGTTTTGAAGTGGATTAAATAAAATTTTATTTTTCCGGGGTCGATAAGAGATTTAAGGAAAGGAGCCTCGTAGATGCTTTTTCAGAGTTTTCACATCGGTCGCGCTGCTAATTTATTGTTATGATATGAATAACTGAACTCAGTGCTCGCGTTCAAGAGATCGAGTACCCTTGGTACCAGATGTTATAAAATTTCTCGGTCAAATCCAATTTGTTTTCAGCAAGTTGTCGTTACCGAGATCAACAACTAGTCCCTTCTCTAGATAATAATTTTACGGTTAATAATCTTGATCTTGCGTATTGGAGCTCTGCAGGCTCGCGATTTATTAATTGCGTCTGCCAGCCTATTAAACCCGTAATCTAGTTACTGATCTCGGTGACAACAAAATGTTGAAAACAAATTGGATTTGACCGAGAACTTTTTCAGCGTAGAGGGGAGTTGTGCTTTGATAGACTTTATATAAATATTTTACAAATGAACCCGCCTGAAGTGATTTGTCTTGAGTTTGCGTTTATAGGATTAGTCAGTTCGCAACTGACAACTATTTTCTTCGTTTGTCGCTCGATCTTCGAGAGTTCAGTTATTCATATCATAACAAGCAGGTCGACCGATTTGAGACTCTTCTAAAACTCTGAAAACCAATACTGATAAGCCTCTGTGAGACTCCGTTCCTAAATCGCTTACAATCGACTCCAGAAAAGTACAATTTTATTTAATCCATTTCACAACTGCCAAGAGTTTGCAAATTGATGTGATCAAGTAAGCTGAAGCCACTCTAAAGGCACTAAGGCCACAAGGTAGCGGGCACTACCCCTTATAAAATCTACCAAAGCAATGATTGAGCCCAAGCATTAGCAGCCATGGACAGCTGTTTCGGTTGTATAAGAAAGTTTATTCACAGATAAAAACACATTAAAAGACAAACAAAGAGAAAACTAAGGCGCGCGCAATATTCAAAGGTACATCAGACAGTCAACGTATATCCGGAGTAGGCGATCAGATACCTAAATAAAGTCGGACAAACACAACAGAAAGCAAAATAATCCAAAAATACCAAACGAAAGCACAAAAGAAAGTCCAATGTTCAATAATATTCGCGTACTTAAAAGTTCATCTCTTAGAAGAAAATGCCCTAAGTTCCTCAATCCGCTCCAAATGAGCAAGTCTCTGGTCAGCTAATTGATTTAAATGAAACACATAATCCTCAGAGCAATAAGGGAGATCCTGAGGGATACGCTGAAGGAGCTTTTCAGTAATAACATGACCATAGCGCTCAAGCGTACGACGGAGGCGAACATCCTTAGTCGCGGCAGCTTTCAACTTGATAAAAATAGGCGAAGGACTAGAAATAGGAACAGGAACAGAAGTTACACCAGCGGGAGGATCAGCAGCAGGAGTATCAACGGGAACATCAGCAAAAGACAGGGAAGGTTTACGAATAGGCCTAGGCACAGCAGAAGACTGATCAACGGGCGGATCAACGACGAAAGGAGGATAAGCAGGACGACGCGAGGGAGGAGGAGGTTCAGCCTCAGCAATAACCTCCTCATCCGCAAAAGCCATGTCGGACTCATCAGGAGACTCGTCACCACAAGGAACAAAGTCTGGACCGTGATCAGGTACGTTCTCAGGTACCACGTCAGAAACAAGCACTTCGGTACGTTCGTTAGCAGGAACAGGATCAAACGTACGGGTAGAGCCCCAAGCCTGCGTGCACTCTCTGGCCTTGTGGCCAGGCTGACGGCAGCGCCGACACAAGCCAGATAGTGGACAGTTACGGTTGCGATGGTCAACGTTGTTGCAGATGGTACATTGGGCAGGCTGACGTGCATACCACACCCGGCAGTCAAAACCCGAAACACGAACAGTAGACGGGATGTCTTGCGTTAGAGAAATCCTGACAACACGGTTCCCATCAAGGAGGGCCGGGAAAGCGGCGTGCGAAGATCTCTGCATTACGTGGACCTCGCCAAATGACGAAAAAAACTGCTTAACTGTATCGTCTGAAACTTCAGCAGGACAGTCGCGCAAGTATACAATGCGCGACCTTGTGTCTGCGCTGACTACCCGCAGAGGAGTGTCACCGTACGTGATACCACGGAGGACCAGGTGCTCACAGTCTGCAACGCTCTTAAAGATGAGACGAACGGCACCATTCCTTAAGAACTGAACAGCAGCAAGTTTTTCAGGTGGGACGACCTCTAACAATTGTGGTAACACCACAGACCAACCAACCGACTTATAGATCTCCTCAGGAAACAGCAAGATCGCACTATTCGGGCACTGTATAATTTTGGGCGGGCAGTATGCCGTTCCACTCCCGGCAGGTACTTAGGACAAGTGCCCCAAAAAAATAAACTCCACTGGAAGTGTGAATTCGCTGTTTATGCTTATTGATTCCGTCTATGATTCCGTCTACAACTCTTAATACCTATTTCTATCTCTTTGCATTAGACAACAGATGAGTGTTGTACTATAAACTGAGCCAAGATTCCAATAAAATCTCCGATCAGATAATTATAAATTATGCTGTCTGCAAACAGCATTCGTATGATACTAATAATAATGGTCTTAAATTCAAGGTTTAAAACAGACGTTAAAACTACTACGAGTGTACGCAAACGAAGCCTTCTTGAATTCCAGCAAATGAGCCTGAAAATCGGCAAGAATTCTTTTCTCAGGACAAAATAATAAAAGTAGCGAAATTTCGAATAAAAATCTCTAATCAGATAAAGATGGGTTGCAAACTGTTTGCCTTGCGTGACTCGCCAGTCACTCGAGTGTCGCAGCTTGACATAAGAACTGAATAACAACTGGCAAATGTTTCGTACCCCACTCTCGTAAACATGAAAAAGCTTCATCAGTAGCCACATGCAGTCTTTGACTGTCTATTTTTGTGGGTGTTATCTACACGTGTGTATTTCACATTTGCAATTATCTTCGATCAATCGAGTATCTAATAATCTTGTCAGTTGTGTTAATAGGTTTAAGAATTAATCAATAAAATATAATATTAAAGAATTATTAGCATGGCTATGGATTTAAGCGAATACAAAGCTTCTTATTTCCATTAAGGTTCTCAAAAGTGATCAAAACCGATTCTGTTGGATAAGACATTGTTGCAAAAGCCGACTGGACCAAAAGTTAAAGGGGGATAACGTTGATTGACGAGCTACGTCCCAAATATTTCCCCCCTATTTTTGTTCAAGTACCCAGTTTAAACACGAAACGGTTTTATAGTCCGCTAACCTTGTGAAACGAGTCAGGCAAGACTTTTCCCAGATGGAATCTTATTGATAATAAGCGATAGTATTAATTGAAGCAGTAGTATACACACCTTTCGGTTTTCATTGAGGCAAAAAGTATTGCCAAAAATACAGAGCATAGTCCTTTAAGCCAAACCACATGTAGTAAAGTAACCAATGTCCTTAAGTCAAAAATGCTCTTATCCTCCCACATGTTAAGGCGATCAAGATAATAAAAAATGTGACACAATCAGCATGTTCTGGCGGAAGTTAAGAAATTCATATAGCTTACATCTTGATGTATGTAATCTAGATTTATCTGATTAATTTAGTGATCATGAGAAGGTTCTTGGTAGTATCGAAACAAGAAAGCACGTAAGGTCGAAAACGAAGCACCCAAAACTCGAAAACAAAGCACCCTCGCGATTAAACTCCTCCATCCTGGGAACGAGATTGTTTGGATTTTCGTTACTTCGTCTAGTACTTGGATTTAACTTTTATAGTTTCGGTTTTGCAACCTATTATTGCTATCCTACAAACTACAACAAATTTTAAAATTCATTACCCTTTGGCATTTTAAGTGGTTCTAAAAGGCGCCCAATTCGGATGGAGCTTTCCCGTGTGGCTCACTACAAGCATTGCTCCCCGATCAAATATGCACATAAAAAGTACAACAATACTACCGGACAATGTGCTTGCATGTAAGGGTCCAAATCCGGTTCGCCGTGGGAATTAAACCATGAAAACCTGCCCCGAGTTGGCCCCGAAGCCCCCTCGGGGGAGGGGGTACTCCCAGAAAATTTAGATTGGGGTGTACGGCCCGCCTCCTAAAACCCTACCCTATTTAAGACCAAAATCTGCGATTTTCCTTACCATATTTCAGACTTAACCAAAGATTGGATACCCTGTTTCAGACCTATGTCAAGTACACGGTTGGCGTAAACATAATTAAAAGACAAAAAAGAAGGGCGTTTGTTGATGGTGTTACGCCTAATGATGAGGAAGTAGCTTCTTCTAAAAAACATACCCAATTCAAGACTAGAGTGCACAAACCATACCTTATTTCAGATCAAAATGGTCAAAAGTGATACCCTATTTCAGACCAAAACGACTAAAAATCCATACCCTTTGGGGCCGCCTGGCCGCACATACCTATATAGCCCATATAAGGCAGTACCCCCCCTCCACCTCCCCCGGGCCCGAAGCACCCAGTTGGGTGCTTCGTTTGTCGGCTTCTGGTGCTTCGGTTTCGACCTAGGGCTGACCTAGGGTGCCTCGTGCTTCAGTCTTCGTTTTTAAGCTAAGTGCTTCGCTATCGATACTACCGAAGGTTCTACGTGGAACATTATCATGTGCGTGACTTCTCAAATTAACAGTGTCGAAGTCACAGGTATCCCAATCTCGTCCCAAAAGGGAGAGTCCCAAATTCTGTAAGTACATACTTGAAGTCAGCTAGAAATGAAGTAATGGTCGAGGGGCAAATAACAGAACTCGCCGAAAAGAAACCTATTTCACACCAGCAATACATTTCTCGTGCGTGATCCGAGATTCGAGTCAAAGATCAGGATAACATTTCAGACAGGGATTGAAATCCTATTAAAAGTGCAACCTTTCATTTGAACTCAACTACGCATAGTAAGGTCTGTGAACGAGCACATAAAACCACCTCTGAGTACTGCCTTGAAGAATTGTGGCTGTGTGGCCAGTGAACGTGGATTAGCTACTGATACAACTAAGTAACATTTCGCTGTACAAAGCGATAGCGGTTTGGAATGGATAGGAAAACGTCTGAGGTGTGAGCATTGAATGAGAGCTATGCAGCAGTGCATTTCTGTGGTGCTGTTTTAAGCTTTAAAAGATGGTTCCCATTTTTTTGTTCTCGTGAGAAAATTCTGCAGAACCATTAAATGTGCTTTTAACTTTTCTGTGGCTTTTGGAAAAGCCGTGAGGATATTGATTTTCAGAACTCTTGTATAATTGAAGTAACTGTTTTCGTTTTCGCCTCAAAGGCGTCCTCCGGCGTTGAATTTTCATATATCGCTGTTATGGTATAAGGAGACGTAAGGACGCTTTGTTTCCCCGCATTCAGAATTCTTCGGCGTCATCATCTTCGCCTCCGTCAACAGAATCCACGCCAACTTCTTCATAATCCTTTTCCAGTGCCGCTAGATCTTCGCGTGCCTCAGAGAATTCTCCTTCCTCCATCCCCTCCCCCACGTACCAATGCACAAAGGCGCGCTTGGCATACATCAGGTCAAATTTATGATCCAGACGAGCCCAGGCTTCCGCGATTGCTGTTGTGTTGCTCAACATGCAAACTGCGCGTTGCACTTTGGCCAGGTCACCACCCGGGACGACCGTGGGAGCCTGGTAATTAATTCCAACCTGAAAAGAGAATTTATAGATAAATGTAATTTTTCAATGTGCGGTCATACAATCGCTAAGAATAGTAATGGGAATAGAATGGCATGGCAAAGACAATGGCAGTGGCAATCGCAATGGAAATGGCAATCGTAGTTGAAATGGCAAAGGTAACGGTAAATGTAAGAGCAATATTGTTGATAAGGGCAATGGTAAGGAAAAAGCAGTGGCAATAGCACGCTGCTGACAATACAATGTAAAGGCAAAAGGCAGTGATAATGGAAACGGAAACGGCAGGTACAAAGGAAATGATAGTGGCAACAACGATAAGGCACTAACATTGCGGTTGTTAAGTGAAATCAAGAGTCGCCTACCTTATTATAGGAAATTAACGCTTCATGAAATTAACGTACAAATTCGTGTTAATTAAAGTCACATTAATATTTGTTAGCTTTAATTTTCGTGTCATTAATTAATTGGCGCGCAAATTTCCACGAACTTAATTTCAATTATTTTCGCCTCATATTCTCGATACACTCCAGACATTCTTGACAACTAGGTACCAATAGCTTTTCTTTGCGCACTGTATTTCAGATCAATCTTTCACCGAACGTTTAATCGTTCACATTATTTCTGAAAAAGGAAAAAGCATTCTTTAATTAGGGTGGAGATCCGCCGGTATCATGGACATTGTAAAGAAGCCAATCCTACGAAGATTGTTTGCATTGCGGATTTTTACAGTTAGTCTCAACAAATTCTGTTTCTTTGTGTAAGTCGCGTTAATTTCCCTAATCATAAAAATTACAATTTCCTCGATTGTGATTGGTTTAAAAAAACTCCTATTTTCCACTAATTCACTTGCCAAGTTGTTATCGGACAGTTTGTTATTGGACACTTTGTTATCGGACAGTTCAATAAGCCAATCACATCCAAAGTAGTATTTTAAATCAACCAATCACATTCAAAGTTGTAGTTTAAATCAGCCAATCACAACCTTGGTTACAATCACCATACATTTTGATAGTAGTCAATTTCAGAGCGACATTAAACAATTTACGCTTCCTTTGTCAGTCTTTTAATGCAAAATTTCCTTCCCTTTTATAGCTTGGCTCTTCTTCTTTTCTCGGAAATTGTAATTTTTATCATTAATTGGTAATAAGACTTCGTGTCGAGTCCAATTCGGTCTGTAATCATACTCGTGATAAACAAATCGGACTCCCGCTGCGCGGTCGTCCGATTTTGTTATCACTCGTATGATTACAGACCGAATTGGACTCCACTCAGTCCTATTACCATTACTTATTGTGAAATTTTAGCTCCTCTTTATTGGAAAATAATTTTCCCTTCAATTCGCGTTAATCTACGTCGCGTTAATTTCGAATACCTTAATTAACAGGAGCGTTAATTTCCTATAATAAGGTATTTTTGGTAGGCAGTCAATACTGCTTTGATGAAAATCACCGGTCAATTCATGATTTCATATCAGGCACTCTTCCATCAATTAATAAAGTACTCTTTGATATCTTTCACTCGACATCGCGCTTCAACCATATTTGAACTTTAGAATCACCTTGATCAAAACAGACTCTTCTTTAAGAGAGTTTTACTCAACTACTCTTCTGTCATTTAAGGTACAAAAAAAAGGCTCACAAATTACCAGACTGTCCTTAGATTACCTTAAAACCAGTAGGGCACCAATCCACAAACTGGATGGTTCTTTTAGTTTTAATAGTGGCAATTGAAGCGTTCACATCTTTCGGTACCACGTCCCCGCGGAACAACAGACAACAGGCCATGTACTTGCCGTGACGTGGATCGCACTTCACCATTTGATTGGCTGGTTCAAAACAAGCATTGGTGATTTCGGGGACGTTAAGCTGCTCGTGATAAGCCTTCTCGGCTGAAACGACAGGTGCATACGTAGCGAGAGGAAAGTGGATGCGAGGGTACGGCACCAAGTTCGTCTGTGAATCGGTAAAAACAAAACTAATAAATCACTTTCTTTGAGTGTCAATAATTATATATAAGACTATCAATTGGGTTTTCAATCCATTAACAGTTACAAATAAAGTTGACTATAGGTGCAACCAGTCGCAAAACAAAACTGTCACACAGCACACAGTTTTACTCATTTTCTATTGCTATGGCCCAAGGCTCTACTCTTCTAGTTGCTCTATCTTCTGTAAGGTGCATTTCATTGGTCACTAATCAGCAGCGCACCTTACAGAAGATAGATCAAGTAGAGAATAGAGCCGTGGGCCCAAGCAATAGAGTCACTAGGCAATAGCGCGCGACCATATTCGTATTCTTGGTATTGAACTGGATCTAGCAGGAAGTGGAGGCTCTTGCGTGGGGGATACATTTACCTATGAAAAGATTCCCCCGTTAAAGACTCTACTGCACGCTAGTTCCAGCTCATTACGAATAATACGAATAAGGTCTATTAGATTCTTTGTACGAGCTGCGACGCATGTTTTCTTACCGGAAGACATCTGTAATTATCAATCCCCGTGCCATATAGCAGTGAAACGTACTGACCTGAAATTCAGTCAGATCCACATTCAAAGCTCCGTCAAATCGGAGAGACGCTGTGATAGAAGACACGATCTGTCCAATCAGTCGATTGAGATTGGTGTAAGTAGGCCGCTCAATATCCAAATTACGACGACAGATGTCATAAATGGCCTCGTTATCTACCATGAACGCACAATCAGAATGCTCCAGGGTGGTGTGGGTAGTAAGAATGGAGTTGTACGGCTCCACCACCGCTGTGGCTATCAGTGGGGATGGGTAAATAGCAAACTCCAACTTGGACTTCTTGCCGTAGTCAACCGAGAGGCGCTCCATAAGCAAAGAGGTGAACCCGGAGCCTGTGCCTCCACCAAACGAGTGGAAAATAAGGAAGCCTTGAAGACCGGTACATTGGTCGGACTGTGAAACAAAGTTAAGCCGATATTATCTGGCATGAGTGACCTCATTACAGAAAGATAGTTGCTTTATATCGGACAGGGGAGGATAAAGGACGGTAATTCCTAAAAAACAATCCGCGACTGATAACTAATTTAAATGTTTTCAGTTTCGTGAGGATTGTCGCGAGGAAAGAGACTCGTTCAAGAGTTTTACCTCAACGATAGTAAATCTTCTCTCGTCAGTTAACGCATTTGCAGCAAAGCACACGGATTCATTCCCAGATTTTCGCAACGAATGAGTAATCGGTGTATAAAAGTAGTTGGCATCCTAACTAACGGCAGCGAACCTGAGATCGTTTCCCGGCGCGGGATAAAGTATAAGGTGCATGACCAAATTGTATGTATACAATCGGAGCTTAGGACTGACATGACTGAGAGAGTCACCAAAATTCATTTCAAAGAGAAACAGATATTTCGTTTAATTATTTCAAAATTCAAATCTCTAGTTACTTATGTCCCTATGTGTTATGTCGTTTTCTTCTTTTTGAAAAAGAAGAAAAAGCTTCGTTTCAGCTGTGAGACAGTCATCTTGAAATGACTTAATACCCAGACAAACAAATGTACCATGTACATGACTGACCAGTTTCCTAATCCTGTCAAGTACAATGTCAACTTGGTCCTTTCCAACAGTGTAGTGCCCGCGAGCATAGTTATTAGCGGCATCCTCTTTGCCGCTTATCAACTGTTCGGGGTGAAACAGTGTGCGGTATGTGCCAGTACGAACTTCATCTGTCAAGAGACAAGCGCAGTTATTTTTTTAGCTTCCAAACTTTTAATCAGCCTTAATCACCGTAGTTATTCATCAAAGGGAACTTCCGGGAAGTCCTTCCTGTGCGAGTAGGTTTGAAAGAAACCATGAAAAGTTTGAAAAAGCACTATATATATATATATATATATATATATATATATATATATATAATGCAAGAACAGTACATGATGTTTAAGCTGTTTTATTTAAGTCTGAGGACAAAGTGAAACTGTGCGCGTCAGAGGTATGAGTTGAAAAAAAAAAAGTTGTGTTTCCTTCCTTTACTTGTGCCGCTAGTGAATAGACTATCGTCACACTTACGTTACACAACCTCCATAAATAATGGTTTACAAGTTCCACGGTTTTTGAGTGGCAGCGACCATTTGCGTCGGCACATGCGATCTTTTACTGATCCGGCTGGGCTTATTTTTGTGGGTGTTTTAAAACATTTCAGTCTAGGAGTATTGGATATTCGTAACATAAGTATACGGTTCTTCGCATTCCTTTCAAAATGGTGCATTTCATCTCGAAGTGAACCCTTGATAAGATTCAGTAGAACTTATCCTTTAAAATCGATACATTCCTGTACTTCACAACTAACCGATTTGGGAGATCACTGATTTAACATTTTCCTTCAACGGTATTATATGAAGACCTTCTAGCGTGTACAATTTGAGAACATTTTTCTTGTGACATTTTGGACCAGAAAAAATATTTAACTGATAAATTATTCATATCCACCTGCAACCATTCTGCCGGAAGGAGATTTGATCTGTCAGTCAGGGAATCTTGGCAGTTACAAGGCTAAACTTGTAGATTAAAAGCAACGAACCAGGCCAATGTAAAACACATTTTCTAAAAGCATATTGCATAGGGATCAAGAAAACCTGAAACACTGTCTTTCTAAATTATTAAAAACGGTTAACCAAATCTAGATCCGCCCAAAAACTATGTCATCTCCAATAAATTTATATTCGACAAACTTTCCCCGTTGAGAAATATGTTGGCGGATCACCATTGCATTTTACTAGTTAACTGAAAAATCGTTTATTTTCGCATATTGTAAACCTATAACGAGTTTGATGAATACCCAAAGCAATCACAAATTAAGGAAGCACTGACAGACAAAACCCTTGCGGCCTTCAAACAGTGAAACGTCAAAGCAAATCAAAACAAAGGGTACAGGTACGCATTAATATTAATAGAGGAAAAAATGACAGTGAACATTTCTTTGTAGTACTTACCAACCACTGAAGGCTCCAAGTCGATCATGACCGCTCGGGGCACGTGCTTCCCCGCTCCGGTTTCACTGAAGAATGTGTTAAAGGAATCATCCCCACCACCAATATTCTTAACGCTAGGCATTTGACCATCCGGCTCAATGCCGTGCTCCAGGCAATAGAGCTCCCAGCAAGCGTTACCGATTTGAACGCCTGCTTGCCCGATATGAACCGAAATACACTCCCTCTGAAACCAAATAAACGAGGGGGAGTAGGCAGTTTAATCGACTAGTTTTGATTTAAAGTAAGCAGGTGAACCGTGAAACTGAGTAAAATAAGGTAGGACAATGTGAGGATTCTATTCGTAGGAACCGGGGAAGTTTAAGCCTCAAAAAATTTCAACTGCTAAGGGAATATTATTTATAGGATATCTGGACCACAGTTAAGAAAAAACACCAAATATTTTTATCAACAGAATTCTCCAAGTAAAAGTTTCTTCTTGGATAGCTTTGCCGCCGCAGAAGGTCACTTTCACCTTTTTACGTGTTTCAAGTCTCCAAGGCTCGTTATTTTCTGAGGTATTTATCAGTCAACCACTTAACCAAATTAACGAGATGACAGGTTCAAAACACAGCTTCAAAACATGATTCCCAGTGTTCAGATAACCTGTAACAGAATTTTGTCAGAATAATACCCGACCAATGGTAAATTGAAAGATCGTAACAGAATAAGCAAAACACAGAGGCATCTGTACGACTGGACACCGAAAACCTGAGGTTAAACCCAGTGTTTCAAAGATCACGCTAAAACAGGGTTTATATCATGTGGTTTGGTTCCCGTGTTTACCAATAAATTCAGACGTTTTCGTTCCGTAGTTTTGGCATAGCATTTTCTTTCCCACTGGCCGAAATACGCGACCGATGGTAAATTGAAAGATCGTAACAGAACAAGCGAAAACGCAGAGGCATCTGTACGACTGGACACCGAAAAGCTGAGGTTAAACCTGGTGTTTCAAAGATCACACTAAAGCAGGGTTTATATCATCGTGGTTTGGTTCTCACGTTTGCCAATAAATTCCGACGTTTTCGTTCCGTAGTTTTGGCATAGAATTTTCTTTCCCACTGGCCTGAAAGAAGCTCTTCAAAACATATTTAAGCCGTCGGCGGCAAGATCACGGTAAACTTCTAATCGCGGGTTACATTTGCCGGTTGGCTTTCGATTTACGGGACCCTGACTGTCACGTCAAAACATCAGGTTAGATAGACTAAATCATGTAATGAGGATATAAACACAAGGTAATGGAAAATAATCCGAACAATAAAAGAAAAGGGCTTACCATTCTAGTAAGTTGACTTCTTCGCTTGAAAAACAAAGTCGGCGAGCTTGAAGCAGAGATTTTTCGCAACTGAACAACAAATCGCGCAAAGATGGCCGAGCAACAGTGTCAATTACCGTTGTGAGATTTTGCACTTTATTCGTACAATGTTGCACCTGTCATACTTGCTAAGAAAGTAAACAACAAAACTACGCGTTGAAACAATTGCCATTATGATTTGTCTACGAGTGGTTAATAATTTATCACCTTAGCCTCCTTCAAATGGATTTTCAACATTGAGATGACTCCCAAATGGCCTCTGTCAACTTAAAGCCAGCATCAGGAGAAAAACATTTTGTCGTCAGCTTCTAATTTCTTATTACAGAAACACGACGTAATCACACGTACAGGTCATGAGAATAAAGGATATGATGATGAACTTTTGTGATGTTTACACAAATTCTCTCAATTAATACCATAACAAATATACGGAGTATAGTAAGGAGAAGGTACAATTTGATATTAGAGCTTAACTGGTGAATGGCACGCCTTAGTACGAATTTAGGATCGCGTTTTACGGCCATGCCCGAATCCATAAAAAAGGCGTTAAGACAGAAACCAAGTCCACTAACGAACAAATTTCATGTTTATTCTATTCCAGTCAAAGTAACTGAAATGGACGATATATTAGTCTCACTATAGCGTTATACAGTAACAGATTACACACTACGGCTGTACGGCGACCAGCTTTGCGATACTGCCTGTATTTAATCATTTTGAATTCGTTTTCTTTCTCACTCTTAAGATCAAGTTTATTTCTGTTCACTTATCAGCTGAAGAAGAATTTTCTTGTAATTCCCCCGTGTGTCATCCTGAAAAGAGAAGAGAAATATTCTAGTTCGGAACTGCATTTGGCAGGAAGCACGGCCACTGAATCATCCAATGTTCGAATACACCACTACTTTGCAAAACCAAAGTGGCGGCCTTTCAGCGGGCACCCAATCCATCTGGGGTTGGAGAAAGCCTTGTCGCATAACTTCACAATTCTACCTCCTGCAAGGGTATGGGTCTTCCCTGATGGCAATAGATGTGAGCACAATCCACTACCATCCGTACATGACTTCGAGTGTCGACAAACAAGTCACTCTGGCTATGTAAGTCAAACAGTTCCGTTTCATCTGTTGATTACACACTACGCGGCTCTTCAAAGGACACAGAACTACAATCTTGGACAATTGAAATGAGAACTTAAACGGGGGCACTGTCACGGAATTTGGGTCTGAACCCAATCATGTGTTTGCAAAGTGGAACACCAAAAAAATTGCAGTTTTCCTACGAAGTGCTTAATATGTGCATTGCAACTAGTTTGCGGTTGTCTGTGGCCCCGGCGGATGACAACGAGCAAATGGATTGCAACTTGAAAACAGTTAGGTTAACGTTTTTCGAGTTTCGTCATTGTGTCCAAGAATAATCGCCATAAAATAATACTACATCCTTTTCCGCCCAAGTAATAGTTAGAAATCTACCTCACTGTGTTAGACGGGCCGATTGCGTAATCAGAAAAAGTACGTCGTCACAATTTGAACAACTTGCCATGACGGTGCCCCTTCAAGACCACCCCTTCCCCCCCCATTTCAATGATGGAAAGACTGGCGCGTTTTGGGTTGAGCGCGAATTCATCATTGATTCGGGGGAAGGGGGGAGGGGTTATTTCTCTTTTTATTCTGTCCAAAATTGTAGAAAGGGATATTTCTTACACGACTAGAACTATTATAGATGGTACACAGCACACTATAAAAGAGCAGGTTTTGTACGTTGTTCTCTTCAAATGCTCGACTGCTACCTACCGCGTCCATCTTTGGTCGTTTAGATATTTTTCGGAGCCTGGCAATAGGGACAACACAGGTCTCAAACTGCAATAACTGCTTTTTGGAAACACTCTAAATACAGCTCCCTCCCCCTTAAAATATTCCTTTGAATTCTCATTATTACATCTTTCACACTCGACAGCCACTTAAGAACAGAAGTATGAGTGTTAATTATCTCACCGATATAAACTTGGCCAGTGAGCAGTGATACATCTTGGCAAACTCGTCCTTGATGTCCAGCAGATCCACCTCAGATCTCGTAACAATGATCCGAATAAGCGTCGCATCGTCGGTTCCAAGGCCCTACGCGTGCCGAGGGAAACAGTTCAATTTTGTAAACTGCAAACTGTGAATACACCATTTTGCTAATGATTAGTTCCTGGTAAATTGCGGGTAGATCCAGTCCTTTGTGGGGGAAAACGGCCATTTTAGGACGTAATTTGACATTGTAGTTTTGACCGTTTGCCCCTACAAAGGACTGGATCTACCCACAATTCATCAGAAACTGATCATTAGCAAAATGGTGTATTGCAAACTGTTCAGTGTGTACATACTTTAGGGAAAAACTCTCTTTCATGGCTTGCTCACAAGAATCAATTTTCTGTACAACTGGATTGTTGAGCACGCGCATTATACAAGGGATAATATAAACCATTAGGCCACACTAGCGACTAACATCCTGTGCCCCTTTGCTACATAAATCACTACGTTTTCAGACATGGGGGTCATAAGAGTAAATGAAATTTTTACCAACGGCAAATTGACGAGTTTAAAGCAAATGTCCTAAGCAGTAAGAAATGCTTTGGAAATACATGCGACAAAAAATATAAGTGATAGAAACCAACGTTTCGGTGCATCTTGCGCCATTATCAAGGTTACATGATTAATGATAAAAAGCGGTACAGTCTGATTCTCTTCGTGCTAAAGTATTCATTAATCATGTAACCTTGATAATGGCGCAAGATGCACCGAAACGTCGGTTTCTATCACTAATAATATACATGAAAAAATTTCTCGATTCTGATTGGCTAAGAGAAATGCAGTTTTTAGGAAACACCGGTGCAGAAAAAAGGTAATTCGGTGCAGAAAAAAGGAAATACAGTGCAAAACAAGGTAAAAAACTGAGGATTCTGATTGGTTGATAAACAAAAGGCGCTGCGATTGAGCCAATCAAACGCGGCCTCTGAATGTCGCAAAGTCTGAAGAGCTGCAAGCGACTCGGCGAGCCAAAACAATGGCTGGCTTTTTGAGCAGGTTTTCTTTCTTCGTGACCGCAATAACAGCAGAGAAGCTGCAAAACAGCTCTAAAAAGGAGAAACGGCTGCGAAAAGCGTTGTATTTTAGCTGTCTGTTTGGAAACAGTGGTGTCCAGAGAAGGGAATTACCGACGTAATTGGAATTACGAGTCCGTTGATGGAGTGACGCCGAGATTAATAAACAGACAAGGACAAACAAGGCGAAGATAACGAACTAGAAAGCCTGAAGGTAATGATTACAGCGCTTGATAGACACTTAGCAAACAAAGTAGTCTTATAGCTATAGCCTGTAATTGTTTAGCCAGTTTTTACAGCTAAAAACGCTTTAAAAACATCGAGAAAACTGTTGTTTTGGTTCACCTAAGTTCGTTGCATTGCTTCTGCAACGTTAAGAAGCTATCTCGCAATTTTTTCATGTATATTATTAATAAGTAATCACATGATTTTTCTCGTGCAATTTGGAATAAATAAGCACTTGTAAATTTTTTCAAAGACCACAAATTGCACTCGCCCGAATTTTGTGAGTCTTTGAAAAAATTTACTCGTGCTTATTTATTCCAAATTGCACTCGAAATCATGTGATTACCTATACTTATATTTCTTGTCTCATGTCCTAAGCAGTGTCATGGACAAACATTACAACAGGAAGAATATGCCGTGTTGGGTGTTGTTACTCACTGCGCGCAAGCCAGTTCGCGGAAGTGGCCCTGAAAGAGGCACTGTCGTGTGATTTGGATAAACCCAAAGGTGTATTTGCAACAATAGAACCTTTAAAAAAATTAACTTTTCTTGTGGTAAGCTTTTTCTGTGCACTGAAACTAATTGCAGTTGATTATCAGACTATGACTACAAATGACAAGAAGGGTTGCAACATAAAAGTTACACGAACTTTTTTAAGTTTTGTCATTGTGTCGTGGAAAAAAATCGCCATCAATAACTTTCGTTTCTTTTCTGAGAAATGGTTTGAAATCTACCTTTTCGTGTTACACGGGCCGTGCGTGTAATAGAAACAGTAGTTAATCACATTTTGAACAAACCACCAGCAAGAATTGCCGTGACAGTACCCCTTTAAAGGGTAAGAAAAAAAAAACAAGTAGGCTTCATTTATTCTTGTTTTTCTTCGGTCACAGATCGCCGTCTCGGTTCTAAAGCGCATGCGTCAAGTCTACGCACCTATGCAACTAACGTCATTCTCGTTCCTCGAGTCTTCGCTCCGTATTGCGCAGGCTTGACGAAACGAGAGACTCTCGAAAGATCCGATAGGTTGACGATTCTGATTGGCTTTTTACACAATTCAAATAAACGGAAGTAAAACAGAACTCTTACAAACTCTCTGAACCCTAATCATGTGCAGTTCAGCCGGAAGTCCGATATTTTCGGACTTTCAAATCGGATTTCTCCAGGGTCGCTCGTTTCCCGACCGCAGGTCAAGGGGAACGAAGACCCTGGGTACGAGGTTGAACTAACGTTTGAACGGAGAGTCGGCAAAAGTGAAGGCTTCATCGAACCTCTTGCTGATCATGCAAATGTAATTTGCCCAAACGAACGGTAGTAAATGCTGTTTGCTGCTCGACATGACATTCCCAAAAATGACCAGGAGTCAGTGGGACTACCTTCGCGTGTACTTGAAGAAATCTATTATAAAGGCATTGTTCCAAGTATTACCTACTGCACTGCCTTCTGGGGATCCTGTTCATTGTCTACATTTAAAGGATTGGAGCAATTGCACGTCAAAGCCGCTAAACTGATCCATAAACTGCCTAGTGAAACACCTGATTCAGACGTTCTCAAACTTGTTAAATGGAAGTCACTGAGTTATATCTACAAGCGCAGACTTGCCGCGATAATGTATCAGGTGTACCACAACAGCTTACTTGGGCAACTTACAGCCCTACTCGAAACCCGTAACAATGAGAATAATTATAACTTGAGACGCACAAAACTTGGGACGCACGAATGACTTCTCGCAAGTTCGGTATAATGGTAATCTTGGAAGAAATAGCGTAAGGTTCTGGGGTCCCATCGTATGGAATTCAATCCCCAAAGCCATCAGGGACGCAACATCTCATCAGCTTTTTAAAGGAAGATTTAACCATGCCTCAAGAATATTGGGTATTTGGACGGAATACAATTCGAGAAAGATGCTTGTTTAATTTTTAAATAACTTTTTTAAGATTGTAAATTTTACTCATTTTTAGACGCCAAGTTAAGATTTTACGGCAGGTCCACACCAGCCCTCGGGTGGCACAGACCGACCTGCCTTATCAATAAGAAGATGTAAGTATGTATGGGCCTTACCTTCATGCTCTTGTACAGCTTCTCAGCAAAAAATGCAGGCGCATTTCTAACAATTCGAACTAAAACCAAGAGAGAAAAAACATGTTCAAAGCCAAATAAAACGCCAATCTCGCTGCTGCCAGAAATTAAATAAAGATTAAGTTTTTCGAGTTTTGACTAATACAAGGAACCATGGAAATCGCAATCATTACCTATGGAGGCCATCCCATCCTTCAAGTCTCCCGACATCTCTCTCTTGATTGATTCTTCAATGTCGTATTTACTAATCTGAAAACAAACAAAATGTTTCTGCTGTTTTCATTCAAGTTGGACACATGATTGCGTTTCAACATTGTATCAACCCGACAGAAGACTATTGTTATGCATTGGTGTCACTATCTCAATTTTAAAACCACGCTGCTAATTACTGCTGACACTGCTTTCGCTGCGTCATACCTATAGATAATAAGATCAAAACATACAGAAGTGACGTCTGTTTACAGACAATAGTTTTAGTATTGCAATAGGTTTACCAAACGGGTCTGCCGCATTCAGTCAAAACATGTTTTAGAGTGAGTTTTTGTAACATTTTGCTGGAAACGTAGCATGTTTAGTTTCTTGTACGCGCTCTTGTTTTTACAAATGCTCACGTTTATGCATAGAGCGGTTTTCAATTGAGTGTCGAAAGTAATTCTGGTTTTGCTTTGGTTTTGCATTGCTTCGCTCTGTGATTGGACAGGAAAACTCGCGCCACTTTCTCAACCAATGAGAAGCAAAACCAAAACCAATCGTGACTTGCACGCGCGTATTTTCCCGCGCTTTACGCCGGCTGCATGTAATTGCTTCGTATTCTGATTGGCTCATTGCATTGCTTACTTCTGTTGTGATTGGCTGGAGTAATTGCTTTGGGTTTGGTTTTACGACACTCAATTGAAAAGCGCTCTAATAAAACAATTATTGAATTCGGTTTTCGCATGATAGCGAGAAGTATCATGGCCTCGGTTTGTGTTACCCGTCTCAGCCTTCGGCTTCGGTAGATAACACAAACTTCGGCCATGATAATTCTCGTAATCATGCTCAGCCTTATCCAGTAAAAGTTAATTATTTCCAGACCAAGCCGCATGAATTATCAAGTGATCAGTAAAGACAAAATGGCTGCGTTATAGCTGTGTTTTAACCAGCGAAAAAGCCTACCTTGGCGTACTCTTCAAACGTTGCTTTTAGCTGAGGGAAACTTCTTGAGACAAGGATGGTGTTGAATCTAAAGTAAAGACCGTTAACCAAATAACAGATGAATACCAGTTTACGAAAAGCTCTGTGATCTAAACATCGCAAAGAGCAAAATGAATAATCCGAAAACTCACTTTGATTCATCAGTGCCCCATCTGCCTTCCCCTGCTTGGTACAAGGCCTGCAATTATATAAGACAGACAAACGAAAGCATTACATTGTTCGGCATTGCTTAGCTGATAATATAAACCAGCATTCTATTGAGTCCATTGGCTGTCTGATATGTGTTTCGTGGACCCCAGCTCGATAACGTACCCCACCCCACCCCGCCCCTCCACAAAGGGTATGACGTTTGAAGTAGCTGAGCTAGATGTACAGTGCACCTTTGCATCTGCCTGGGCTTTAGCGTAATCCACAGCATTACTTTCGTCTCTGTATGCCTGTCAAAACGAAATTTAAATACATTAGAAGGAACAAAGCTGACATGTGTTGGCCAGCTAACGTTTTCAACAATTTTAGGGAAATTTCAGCAAGGGAGAACAATGACACGGCAAAAGATAGGCTAAATAATAAGCTGGCTGGTAAAAAAAGCCAATATATTATTATTTTTTTATATATACGCCCGCGCGCATCAATTCATCTGCTAACATGAATTTGCAAACTGTATTTTTACGTGTGAATGAAAATTCATTCTCATAACGACCCGGCGTGAGCTCTTGGGTTTGCATTGACGGGACAGGTTTTAGCGACGTCTTTTTCAACTTGCGCGGACTAGTTTTCGGGGCAGACGTGTGCTGTAATTTTTAAGGTTTTTGACGTGATACTCGGTTCTGAGCACAACTGAAAATCTTGTAATGCTGCAACAGACTGCTTCACTCAAAATCGTTCGTGCTCTGGAGCGAGAACAGTCACTCAAGCCAATCACAACAGACGCAAACAGCACAATGAACCAATCAAAATTTGAAGCAATTACCTGCAACCGGCGTCAAGCGCGGGAAAATGCGTGCGTGCATTTTCAATTGGTTTTCCTAATCTTTGGTTGAGCACGTGGCGCGAATTTACCAACCAATCAAGGAGCGAAAATGAAAACTGTTTGGACAATCAACTGAAAACCGCTCGCCTACACTACAACAATAAACAACTGGGCAGCACTAACTTACGTTTCCCTTAACCTGAGCAATTCGCTGCTTCGCTGCTACGCTAACGACTTGCTCCTAGTCGTTAACTAAAGGCGCGCTAATACGGGCAACAAATTCGTGCAACTTTCCACGCAACATTGTTGTGGTACGAGTTGAAGAGCGATGTTGCCCGTTTTACCACCCGCACGAGCAACTTGTCGCGCAACAATTTTCGTCGTTTCATGTTGCAGCAACATGTTGCAGAAAGTAGAACAGCCTTCTACTTTGTGCAACAAAATCGGGGAGTGTTGCGCGAGGGGTAAAACGGGCAACATCGCTCTAACTCGTATCGCAACAATGTTGCGTGGAAAGTTGCACGAATTTGTTGCCCGTATTACCGCGCCTTAAGTTAAATTGCATTTAACTCAAAATACTAGCCAGCTTTTATCTTTGCTCAAAGGCACTGAATCAAATAGGCGTTCGCCAACATTTACAGCTCGTTAGGAAATCATGATCGGCCTGAAGAGTCGCCCCTCACTGTCATGTCGCTAAACAGGTTAAGTAACTTACCTGGAGGAGAGAAATGAGAAATTTCTTGAAATGCCCAGATGTATCTCCCGCCACGTCTTTCTCCAGTTCTCGGCTGAACACTTAAGAAACAAAAGCAAATCCACGAGACGTTAACAATCAATGCGTTGTACTACTCTCCCGTGACACCATCCCTGCATTCTGTGACAAACAATAAACCAAAGGCCGATGTCGCAAAACTTGGAATTGCGTTCAACTGGGATTTATGGAATTTCTCTGTCTGAAAAAAGTTTGAAATATTGAAACTTCATCGAGGGACAGCCGCACAGGGAAAAGAATCTCTCTATCCCCTTGCTTGTCCTTATCCCCGCCAAGTGGCGAATAGGGACTCCTGGGAGGCTTCTATGACCAACAGAGGCTCTGGGGGCAGGTGGTCAACCCAGTGTCCAGTCTCCACCCAACCCTTAAGGCCTGTTTAAACGGTTTCAACATTCGACCAACATTCGTTCAACGATGGGCAAATGTTGGAAGCAAAAACAAAGTTGTGCGGAGGCCGTTCAAACGGTTCCAACATTGCGCCAACAAAGGAAGCAACACTTTGAGAAATTCGATTCGGAGGAACTAAGAACTAAGAACTGATGGTGATAACTAAGAACTAGAAATCAGACTCTCCCGTCCAGATTATGCGGCCTGATATGAGCATGAGTGTGCTCTACAAATGTTGAACGGAGTGTTCAAACGGCTTCAACACTATTCAACGTTTTCAAGAACAAAGAAAAAATTGAATCGATGTTGAATGAAAGTTTAAACCGATTTAAATTTGATTCAACACGCTTTCAACATTTTTTACGCTTTCAACAATGTTGGACGATCTGTTCAAACGCACCCGACATTTGGTTCGACAATGTGTTGAACGCATGTTGAAGCAAATGTTGAAGCCGTTTAAACGGCCCTTTAAGATGTGTTTGAGGGCAGACCACAACACAGGGAACCCTGCTCTTTTCGATCAGTGTGTTGGTTCTTTTGCGTCCCCTTCCTGTTTTACACGTGGAGGTGAAGGAGACAAGGCCAATGGCTTAACGTCACTGGCCAATGACACGATCATCTGAACTGAAGCAGATGGGGAGCACACAGTCAGCATGATCTTACAAAGGAGCACGGTCACGATATTTTGGGTCATTATTACAGAGATAAAAAAAAATGCATTTAAATAATGCGAAACAGTAAAATAACAAATTTTCAGTGAAGGCAAGCACCAAAGAGACAAGAATAAATGCAAATATGGCGAGGATGGTGAAGGATGGAGAAGATTGAAACGGATTACAAATTACAGTTTGCAATCCGTTTCAATCTTCCATCCTCGCCATATTTGCATATATTCTCGTCTCTTTGGTGCTTATCTTCCCTTTGTTATTTCACCGTTTCGCATTAGTTGAGTGAATTTTTTCATCTCTCCAATAATGACCCAAAATATCGTGACCGTGCTCCTTTAAGCCCCAGGTTGATGGTAAGGTCTGGGGTTTGAGCCCGCGACCTTCCGCTCAGCAGTCCGGTGCTCTAACAACTGAGCCAACCGGGCGGCGGTTAAATTTCTCTATGCTATTCCATTTATTCATATAGCGTGTCCTCGGGTTACGGCACATGGAGTACATCTAGGATATGATGCCTCTTAAGCAAGTACATTGGAACGCCGTTAATACGGACACCAAAGGAACATGGCAAAGTGTCCGCATTATCCGGGTGTCCCTATTAACAGGGCTAATTTGAGAGAAAATATTCGATGCGCTCCACTCGATACACTCGACTCGAGCCTCGATCCTCGAAACGTTCGAGTATCGAGGATCGAGTCGCGAAGTTTGAGTTTCGAGTGACTGTCAACTTCCTTTTAAGCGGTACTGTATATCAACCTGTTCGTTATCGGGGCAAAGAAAATTGTCCATTATAAGCGGGTGACCCGGTGTAGAGCCGGGTTCCACTGTAACTATCCACTGGACAAAATTAAATCCAAGCAATAAAAGAAGGGCAACTGAAAAAAACCGAGAAAAAATCTCAACTCACGCTTTTGGTAGGAATGTTTGATTGCGGTTATTTCTGCATTGGTTCTTGTACACAGGATCTCAATCAAAACGCTTTCATCTGTTCCAAGACCCTGCAGAAACAAAAACATTAATACATAACTGAAAACACTGAGATAAAGGCACTCTACGATAGACATATATGTAGATCAATTTTGTGAACTACAGGTGAAAGAGTAATAATAATAATAATAATAATAATAATAATAATAATAATAATAATAATAATAATAACAATAATTAAATATGTGACTGATCATCGCAGTTATGAATACTACTTAAGCAGTAGTGAAAATAAAGCCTGAAAAAAAAATTCAGGCTTGTACGGGACTCGAACCCACGACCTCTGCGATACCGGTCCAGCGCTCTACCGACTGAGCTAACAAGCCATCTGGGAGCTGGTCGTTTTGTTGGTTCGTAATATACCCGTGAGTGGTGAATATAGCAGAGGTCGTGGTTCAAGTCCCGTAAAAGCCTGAATTTTTTTTTCAGGCTTAATTTTCACTACTGCTTAAGTAGTGTTCATAACTGCGATGATCAGTCACATATTTAATCATTAATCCGCAGTTCAAATATATGATTTTCATATATTCATTCTCATATATTCACCACTCACGGGTATATTACGAACCAACAATACGAACAACTCCCAGATGGCTTGTTAGCTCAGTCGGTAGAGCGCTGCACCGGTATCGCAGAGGTCGTGGGTTCGAGTCCCGTACAAGCCTGAATTTTTTTCAGGCTTTATTTTCACTACTGCTTAAGTAGTGTTCATGACTGCGATGATCAGTCACATATTTAATCATTAATCCGCAGTTCAAATATATGATTTTCATATATTCATTCTCAAAGAATAATAATAATAATAATAATAATAATAATAATAACAATAATAATAATAATAACAATAACAGTAGTAATAATAATAATAATAATAATAATTACAACCTTGTACTAAGTTCAAGCGCCCCGTTATACTATTTTACTATTTTAACTGTATATAGCATACAAAAGTTGTAACTGCTGCATAATAGTTCATTTATATAGCGCACACATCCATTATTTGCCCGAGGCGCTTTACAAAAATATCCCTAAAATAACTTAGAAAGTAAAACTAGCAAAATACATAAAAACTAGAAACTAAAAATTAAAAATAAGATAAAAAGTTACTCTTAACAAATTTAGTAAAAAGGAAAGTCTTGAGTTTTTTCTTAAATAATAAAAGTGTACTGGAACGTCGTATTTACAAAGGAACAGTGTTCCAAAGCTTCGGAGCGCATACAGAGAAAGCTCTGTCACCATATGATTACTTAATATGCGATGGTCACAGCCATCCCCTTGCGGTTATGGACGCTACTTAAAAAGCTGCGAAAAGAAAGCCTGAAAAACAAAAACCACTTCAGACCAGCTCCCAGTTGGCCTGTTAGCTCAGTTGGTCTGACAAAACAGTTCTAAAAAAGTTGCCTAGGGCATCGTCGCTCTCACGCAGCTACTGTATCTCCTCAGCTTTTTACTGTACCGCCACCATGCGTTTGAATGCAGCGCCATTATCGTAACTCGATGGGCACAGTCATAAATATTATGAGAAATCACCAGGAACGCGCAAAGAAATAGGAACCGTTTCTACAATACTCTTTCTATATCGCAGTGTATATTCTCCCTACTCGTACAGTAGGTCAAAGAAGGCCCTTTTAACTAAGGAGAGTTTGTTAATTGATATTTCAGGCATTCACCTTGATTGATTTTCTGAGTGAAGTTGCGTCGTAGTCCGCAGAAGGCATCATTAGAGCAATAACTATGTCCTCAAAATGGCCACCCAGCTCATACTTGAGATCCTTTAAAAGGTCCTAAAAATTGAAGTAAATTACAAGTACACGTTAAAATCGGGGAATGTGAATTTAGCATTGTTTGCATACAATCAAACAAAAACATCGCCATCGCAGCTAAAATTAACTAATATGCTGTATATTGTGTGCATAGCATGCCTTCAGTACATTCTTTTTTTTTAATATTTCGTTTGCCCTTGATTTCATTCACGTGTGATGTTAGCGTAGCCAAAAGCCTCTCTATAAAGGCTGGTTTTCACTAGCGACGGAGTCGGAGTCGTAGTCCCAGTGAAAATCAAAAATCGGAGTCGTAAGCAGAGTCATAAGCTCGACGGAATCGGAGTCGGAAGAATCAGAACGTTTCCATTTTCTTCCGACTCCGCTTATGACTCCGTCGCTTATGATCAAGTAAAAACTAGATTGTTGGAGTCGGAAGCAGAAGCGGAAGAACCAACCAATCACAATGCTCGTTCTCACGCTCTCAGATTGATACCAAAATAGTGCTTGCGACTCCGACAATCTAGTTTTCACTAGATCATAAGCAACGGAGTCATAACGGGTAAGTATTTTGCTTCCGACTCAATCGCTTTGATTTTCACTAGATCAGTACGTTCCACACTTCTGATTATGACTCCGACTCCGACTCCGTCGCTAGTGAAAGCCAGCCTTAATAGCAAACTATTTCAATCCAAGGAAAGCTGAAATACGTAAAACTTCTTTAAAAGGTTTTGACAAAAGGGTAATTTAATATAAATTAGAACATTGGCACAAACTCTTCTCTGAAAAGTTAGCTGAATAACCAGTTTCTAAGCGTAAAGAAGCGGAGTGTCGAAGGAATTTTTGCTTGCTTTTTTTGTTTCACTATGCAAGCCCGTGATTCGATAAAACAAGATTGCTCGACCAAGTACAAAAGGAAACAAAAACTCACACATGCCGCTTTTCTCGCTCAAGTCACATGTTGTCAAGCCGGAATTCTGATTGGTTTATTGCGTTTGCGTCTGCTTTGACTTGCCTGCTCTCTATCGCGGTTTCACTTTGCCTGACCTGAATTTTATTGGTTTTGAAGGGGAAAGCATCTGTTTCCAGTACGAAAGTTGTTAGTAGTACCAGGGACGACCTACACGTATAGGCAGATATGTCTTACCCGTCCATGCATTGTCTTGTACTCCAGTTCAATCCGCTGTCTTTGGCTGTTTGTTCTCGCACACAGTAGGGCAGTGATAGCCTTAGAATCACAACCTACAAAACAAACACCGAGATTACTCACTTACCACGCTAGAAACTTACCCATCTCACTCTCTTTACCCAGCTTACTGTTAACAGTGCTACGTTGAAAGCCTATTAACACAACAACCGACGGCCAACAAAAATAAGCTCGCATAGTGTCAAAATAACTGGCAAG
>JAEMWC010000750.1:242500-250000 GCA_016490735.1 Pachyseris speciosa | reverse complement strand
GAAAACTTCCATACGCCTGGAAAAGATCACTATAACCTGGCAACTCCGACCAGTGACATTTTCAATCTCTGACTTGAACTTAGTTAAATTTTGCTGATTTTTGGAGCGAAAGGTAAAATACTTATTTCTATCAAAAGCCTGTTCATACCCTGATATAACAGCGAAAATGGGAAGATGATCAGAAATGTCATTTAAAAAAAGACCGCTAATAGATTGATTAAGCAGTTCATTGGTGAAAATGTTGTCAATAAGCGAGGCCTTGTGTGAAGTTATTCTAGTAGGGTGGGTAATCAAAGGAAGAAACATTCTGGAAAACATTAAGTCTAAAAATTCACCAGTGGCTTGATGACAAGAATGGTTCATTAAATTTAGATTCCAGTCGCCCATCAGAAACACGGTTTTATTCTCTTTAGAAATAGCGCTAACTAATTGTTCAAGGTCAAAAATGAAATCTCTCAACTTACGGTCGGGTGGTCTATAACTAACTCTGATCACTATGTTTTTTCCCTTTGTTCTATGGATTTCAACAAACAAAGACTCAGCACAATCTTCGGAAAATACCAAGTCAGCACAGTGTTTAAACTCTAAATAATCAGCGAGATAAAGGCCGACACCTCCACCAGTCCTACCAGCCCTATGATTATGAATAAAATTGAAACCAGGGATATCAGACGAATGACTGGAATCATCTAGCCATGTTTCAGAAATACCGATAACAGAACATCTAAGCACAACACTTCCAAAAAATTAGAAAATTTATCTAACTTATGGGAAATACTATGAATGTTTAGGTGAAGAAGTGCTAGGTTACCTCTATTTTTAGTATTAATATTCAGATCAGCGAAACGATTATTAAAGATACCTTCGGAATAATATTCACAATCTTGGGATTGAGAGTAAAATTTAGAATCCGGATCGTGATCTTTGCACAGACTAAAATTTCTGTACAAAGTAGACAATAGAGGGTTGAATTTTAAAGTATCAAGCCTCTCGGGATCAAAATTTATGGAGCCATTGTTCAGCTCAAACAGCGTTAGTCGAAAGTTTTCATCATCTAAGTGACTAAAAGGTAATGAAGCTAATGTATTACTCATCTGACTCAAGTCGTCAGTTTATCTTGAATGACCAAGCGATCCAGAACAAAGCGATCCAAAAACAAAAAAGTTAAAAAGTGAAACAAGCCTCACCATTGAGAAGTTAGGCTGTGGTTGAGGTGGACCAGCTTGACTCCTGTACTGAGCCGGAAATGAGGCAGTGGCCATTGCTGCAGCCTAGAATAGTCAATAGATCTACCAGTGACTCAGTTCAGAATATAAATTAGCTGGATGTGGATTGATTTCAGGTTAATTTTTCCCATTGTTTTCTGAACCTAATTATTCATAATTAAGGTCAGAAAACAAAGGGAATTGAGATTCAACCTAGGTTGAAATATTTTAACCTGAAATCAAATTTGACCTGTAATGTGAACATTATACACCTTCAGTAAAGTACAGCTGGAGGAGGAGCAAAGAGCAGTGATTTGACGTTTTAAAAAACAACAGGCAAATTTCTCAAGTCAAATATGCAATTAGCCCCACCCACAGGCCAACATTGACAATCAAATCTCCCAAGCTGCACTATAATAACACTGATAGGTACATTACTGATACATCCCCATGTCAACCTGCATAATAATAATAATAATAATAATAATAATAATAATAATAATAATAATAATAACTTTATTTCAGTGTCAATCTTCTAGCTAGCCTATGATAGGCTTACTAATCGGGGACACTATCCTACTTAAAACATACAATAATCTTTAAAATGTAACAAAATTTTCTTGTCAGGCCATTTTATTGTCATATTGACAAGTGCCAGACATAATCATACACTAGTAGCTTGCAGCAACAAGAATGGGCTTAAAGGCCATTTTGGTGACCAGCACCATTATTTGATCTTACATAATGGCCTCATCACATTCACAACTTATTACATGTATGTGAACACAAAATCATGTGGAGTTGTTCATCAAAATTTGTTACTACAAGCTCACCCCAAATGAGAGTCCAGAGGAAGGATAGCCTCCACCAGGTTGAGGCATGGGCGGTGGTGCCGCATATATATTAGCAGCACGAGGTTGTGGCATGCCAGCATTAAGGTTAGGCATTGGCATACCTGCATAACATGAAAAACAAAAAAGGAAGTGAAATTGGACCACTGACAAACATAGAATTTGGGGCAATTGAGGTGAGAAAAATAGATGCAATGCAGCATTGGTGCATCGAAGGACTCAGTGCATTGCTAACATAGGCCATTTCAGAGTTGTGCAGGGAACTGGGGCGAGTTTCAAATTTTAACCAATCAATAAATTGACACCATCACATGAAATACAACATTGAGATTGGCCATTTGTCCAAGTTTGATGCTTTAAGGTTGGGCAGAGACCAAGTTATGGACTAACTTTGAGGCTGCATCCCCCAAAACCATATAAACTCTCAAAAATATTTTTTTTCAGATTTGTGACAACTGTAAAATCCCATCATGCACCTACTATTTGGAGATAAGTGAGGTGAAAATCAATTTGTTTGCCCATCACAGAACTGTAAGAATAAGAAAATGTAAGAGTTTACATGGTTTTGGGAAACTCGTACGTTTGTATGGATTGCTTTTAAGTCCATACAACCTAATAGCATCAAACTTGGACAAATGGCCAATCTCAATGTTAATAATTCTTTCATGTGATGGTGTCAATTCAATGATTGGTTAAAATATGAAACACGTGCCCCAGTTCACGGCACAACTCAGTCCGAAATGGCCTATACAAGACACCACATTTGTTCCTTGTGAGAAAGTGCCAGATGTGAGAGTGTCTTTTACAAAAATTATATAAGCTACCTTGACATCTTAAACAATGGAACTTATTTCTCCACCCTTGGAGTATCAAAAGATACCAACTAAATGAGTTATGTTTGTTGTTCTGTCATGAAATAAACTACCATAACAATTGAAGGGCTGAGAGCATAAACTGCCTATGTGTAATTTTAGGTCGTTTTTCGATTTTGCTCGGAAATGAAACAAAAATCAGTGAATAAAAATACTGGAAAATGTTTTTGAATCGAATTGCTTGCAAGTCACATGCAAAAATTTGTTTCATTTCCGAGGAAAATCAAAAAACGACCTAAAATTACACATAGGCAGTTTATGCTCTCAGCCCTTCATATGTCTGCCTTATTAACATGCATGAAGCAATGCCCAAGAGTATTCTTTATTTGAAAACTAAGCGCCAAATGCTCGTAACTGAAGGGTAAAACTGAAACTGGACATGAAATGATTGACAGGTAGAAAGGATTGTTCCATAGTGTGACGTAGACTAAAAATTTTGGCGGTTAAAACATTGGTACTTACACGACGTGTCTGCCGAAGCTCCTGACTTGATCTGCGCTAGCTTGTTTGGTTTAATCGAATTATGTCAGTTTGCCTGTTCGCTCGGTGGTCAAAGGACATCATGAAGTCTTTAGATCCGCAAGTCTAACATGGCTGAAAAAAGCCAGTCGTGTTTTCTCTGCTTGCCTCACCATGAAGAGAGAGATTAATTTGACTCTCCGGTTTGGGAGTAAAGATTAAGAGCCGGGCATAAAAAAACGCTAAAAACATCTCTCGTCTCAAAAGGGGCTCGGTTTTGCAAGTCTTGGTCCATTTCTGAAAGGTTGCCATGCTAGAATTTGCAAAAAGGAGACGTGTTTTTGGAGTTTAGGGCAAAAAGCTCAGTGATGTTTGCACAGTGTCTTTCGCTCATGGAGGGCATAATATTCCCACAATTCATTACAGCCAAAGTGGGAACTGTTTTGCGGGCCATCGAAGCCGTGAAACAGTTCGTCAAAATTCGGAAACATTACGGAGAATTCATCAGAGAGAGGGAAATCAGCATGACGAGAAGTCCGTCCGTTTTCGATGAGTATCTTGAAAACAATCCAGGGAAAAGTTGCATGGGCGCACGTGGAAAATATTACTCGTGATCGGTCGTCGAGTTGTTACATGTATGTAAACACAGGGAGACATGCTACCGAATTTCAACATATAAATCAGTTTTGTGTCGATCAACTCGGTTATTTTGATTCTATGGAGGCTTGTAAACATCAGCAAAACGTATTTTCAAGCGAGATAAACACCACCAAAAAAGTATTTGCATGCGAGACATTTTAACAAGTCGTTGTGTTACGCATCAGACAATACAGATTAAATTTCACATCTTATGCAAATATTTACGTCTTGAAGCCAACAAAAATAGTTAAGTATTTTGTTCCAATTTTTTGACTGTCATCATTTACTTTGATTTGTTATACGATTTTCATTCCACTGGTTCCATTTGACGACGAAAATGAACCCTTCAAAATAGTTTCAATAATGACCAAAGCACGCAAAATGCCAGTCAACACTCTGTTTCAAAGCGGAAACCGACGGGAAACAGCTTATTCTTTTAACTCTTAATTTTGCCCTTGAACATCGTTAACTCAAATTTTTGGTGTTGCTCACGAACAGAAGTTGTTGGTATTGGCCAAAAGTTATCTTCAAGTAAAAACAGCCATCTTTAATATTTTATTCTATTTCTCAGCCGACAGCAAGCTTTTTAAGAACTGAGTTAGAATCAAGTCCGATTGTGCTGTATGCCGTTTTCAACCAAAACACCCTCTTCAACACTTGACTTATATCAGCCAAAGCCTTCCCGAAAGAATTAAGAACCAACCAAGAAACCTGTGCGCTCTTTTCATTTCGGAGGAACCAAGAAACCAAGAAACCGCTTACTTTAACATTAACATTTGCAACGCCCTAGGTCGAACCCTATCCCTAGCTCCAACCCTAACCCTAACCCTAGCTCTAACCCTAACCCTAACTCTAACCCTAGCCCTAACCCCCAACGCTAACCCTAGCCCCAATTTTAACCCTAACTTTTGAGTGCTGTTTTCAAGTCGGACAAAATCTATGCGCGCTGGCTTAAGGTTAACCAAGGCTGCTGTGTGCTGTTTTTAAGTCAACCCAGAATGTTGCGCACTGTTTTCCAGCTAAGGAAGCTTCTTGAGCACTATCAGTAAGCAAAACACTGGTAATAAGCGCTGCATTTAAAAAAGTTGACCATTTCCAAGTCGGATGGGCATCTTGTGATGGGCAGTCTATGAGTCAAAAAGGCACATTGCGCATAAAGAATACCCTTGGGCATTGCTTCATGCATGTTAATAAGGCAGACATATGAAGGGCTGAGAGCATAAACTGCCTATGTGTAATTTTAGGTCGTTTTTCGATTTTGCTCGGAAATGAAACAAAAATCAGTGAATAAAAATACCGGAAAATGTTTTTAAATCAAATTGCTTGCAAGTCACATGCATAAATTTGTTTCATTTCTGAGGAAAATCGAAAAACGACCTAAAATTACACATAGGCAGTTTATGCTCTCAGCCCTTCAATTATTATTTGAAACAGCTTTTATTTCATAACAACCATCACAAAATAACTTATGAAAGTTTGGGAGAAACTCAAAACAGCTTGAATGCTGACAACCACTAACAATACTTACTAAATTGTACATGTAAAATGACCAATGATGGACTATAATTATTTCTGTAATTATACAATATGTGTGTGCATGTGTCATCACCAGACTGGGCAAGGAAAGACATACACCTCAGGTACAGTTGTATAAAGTGTAATGCTGAAGCTGTTAACAAGTATAAAAAGAAGGAAACCAAACAGAAATGCTGAAAATAACGGAAAGGGTCCTTGAACACTCACAGTTGAGCCCTGTCTATTTACATGCACTGTATAAAACAAATAGATTCAATGTTGGCATGCACTGGTTTAGTAACAGATGACGTATACGGCATAAAAAATATGGTGAGAATGTAAGTGACATGTTTTTTGCCCCACCACATTTTGACATCATCTGCGATCAGTGTTACAGAACAAATGCACATGCAGCATCTAAACTTGACATAGATGTACCTGACGGCATAGCTGGTGGAATGGCAGACGGCATTTGACTTGGCATTCCAGGATACATGGGAGATCCCCCAGCAGTAGGCATTGGCATAGATGGACCAGCAGGTGGGTACTGTGTACAAGATGCACAAACTATTTAAAGGACATTTTAACTGGAGTTCAAGTGCGATATCAAGTACAACCATACACAACCTCACACTCTTTTTTCACTGAATCTAAAGGTCCCTATAAACCCCAACTTACATGTATGTTACCAAATCCTACATACAGGTTTACTTACCCCAGGTGCACCCATAGGAGGCTGGCTGTTGTAGCTATCAAATCCTAGGGCTGGTCCTCCAGGCATAGGATAATGGCCTCCTCCACCGGGCACAGGAGGTGGTCCATACATTGGGAAACCTCCAGGAGGCGGTGGGTAACTCATTTCCAATGTTCCTAGAGAAATTCCAACAGTAAAAAGGCAGACAAAGTGATTTGGCCCACAAGGCACTTGCATGGCTACTGGCACTTCTGGAAACTGGGACCTATTTCCTGAGAGCCCCTATAAGTTTTAAACCAGGCTAAAAATCTATCTTTGCCCCTGGCCAATTGGAGAGGAGAAAAAATTTGCAAATCAGTCAATCCATTATAAAATTATTATTATTGAATTCATCTACATGTATCTGGTAAAAAAAATTACTGAAAACCAAATTTATAAAATTAGCAGTCACAGAGTTGTGACACTGTAAGGGATTGTGTTTTTGCAAAACATTTCACTGAGTTTTGTAACACTTTGCAATTGAACATCAATGGAAATTGGCCACAAATAGCATAGCTTATAATGCAATTGTATTTATTTATGTATTTTTTTATTTTTTTTTTAATTTTGTTCCTCCTGTCTCTTTTAGTTTGATTATTTGTACACATATATTTTTTTTGTTTTGTTAGTTGTATAATCAATAAAGCATTAAAAAAAAAAATCTGCATCCACATGGACCATATTAAAATCGTATTTGCACGTCCACACATATATGCAAAAACGATTCTAATACGCTAGATGTCACATATTGAACATGCGCACTGGTTAAGAGCGGATGTGCCCTGTGATAAGCATAAGCCCGCGAAAATCAAAGAGTTTGCCGCCATCTTTGTTTGTGTGCACTGGACCCTAACTTTGATGTCATCGTATTCGAAAACCCTCGTTTTCTACCGTCCACACGAATATGATTAATATCTACAGTCTGGAAAGCGTTTTCAAAAACCTCCATATTTGTGGCCGAAAACGCCGTTTACATATGGACAGGAGGTGCAAACAGAGAAAAAAATCTCTGTTTTCGAAAATATCCAGATACGTGTGGACAGGGTCAAAATAAGCACCACACAAAGTTTTTTTACCCAAATGATGCATGTCTCACAATCTTCAAGATTCCCAGAAAAACATCAGTCTTGCTATTTCACAGTCTCACTGATTTACCCATCCAGGGTTTTCCTCTTCAAATGAAGTTGCAGTCGACTTGAGCTAAGCAGACGGAGATTAAAGCCCCG
>JAEMWC010000750.1:122500-240000 GCA_016490735.1 Pachyseris speciosa | reverse complement strand
TTTTGGAGTTAACAAGGTGAGACTTTGTCGTGTACGATCGAACAGAACTCCTCTGCACCCTGTGCCGAACCGAGCAGAAAATTTGTTCCCCCAAAAATCGTATTCCAAACTCAGAGTCCGGCTGACTAACTGACTGACCGACTGACTTACTGACTGGCTGGCTGGCTGGCTAACTGACTGGCTGGATGGCTGACTGACTGGCTGACTGGTTGGGCGCCCGGCTGACTGGTTTAGTTGGTAGGTTGGTTGGTGGATGGATGGATGGATGGGTGGGTGGGTGCATGGTAGGTGGGTGCATGGGTGGGTGGGTGGTTTCTGGTGCAAGTTTCTAGGCGCACAAATTCATCCATAAATCGCATCAATTTAACATTTTTCTTGACAAACTGTATTTAAAACTGGAAGGCTGTGGTTTGAATCCTTCAACATTCAGCGGTATGTAGAGAGAAGGAATGATACACAATATAAAGACAACAAAGAAATACACTTCTGTAGTCGTGCTATTTAATGAATTTAATTTCTAAAACAACAAGGGTCAGAAACACTAATTACATATATATAGTGTACTCTCCATAGTGGTCCTGGAAACCTCTGGCAGAGCTATAGGACCAACAATCTATTCCCTCTAAGAACGGTACTAACAATGAAAGCACTTTAAAAACAGGAAACAAGATAGATATATCGTCCTTTAACTAGAAGATAATAAGATGTTTTCAAATGCAAAGCTGTTGGTTACTGCAAAACATCAAAAGATTATTACAACTAATTACCACAACCGTAAAATCAGAATAGAGATTTTTTTTCTGAGTGTTTAAAATAACTGAGACGCGTGTCGTTTCGAAACTTAATCAAATTTGGAGGTAGAGGCGAACTAGGGAGTGTGCCAAGCAGGAGGAAACTATTACGCAGTGTCCCCATGCACCCCACTGATCAACATAAATCACTTTCTGACTTGTAACACTCAAAAGAAAATCGCTATTTTTTCAGTTACAGCACTGAAAGCAAAAGATATGTAAACGAGGATAAAACCTCGGGAAGTTCCACTCTACATCTAAAGGCTTCTCGCACATGAGCCCGACAAATGGCCCTTCCCGACCAATTTAACTGGCGAGGAGATATGAAATCTCAAGAATTGTGTAACGGTACTGTCTAATTGTCATCGGGTGTAAAAGGTAAGCGAAGCAAGTTTGAAAAAGAACAACTAGAATCATTTCTGAAGATGTAAAGTGACTGTCCCCTACTGGTCCCATTCACAAGCGCATATCTCTTTACAAACCGGTTCGGTTTCTTTGCACGTAGAGAGACATTCTTCGCATTCAGGGCTGATATAGAGAGGAGTTGCTTCACCTCTCTTGGGCATCAGATCTGAAATTCAAAAATAACAACCCCACACATGAGACATTTTCGCTGCTTGGACTGATGGTTTCTCGACAAGAACACAACAGCTGTTAGTGTCACAGAGAGAAGTAGTCAATGTTCTTTAAAGGGAAACATGGAGAGTGGAGCCTTTAAGTGGAATCACATCGCCATAGTACCGAGAACACCGTCGGAACATGTAACAGTATTCGTCCCTTTCACCACCAGGAGAGACTTGACGATTTTACTAGTCAAAGGGAGGCCCCTTGGTGGTGAAAGGGTTATAAACTTATATGTGACCGAAAACGGGACAGCACGAGTTTCTATCACTTCACTGCATATCGTTTAAAGATAGTGGTAGCTAGAAGGCAGAATCAGAGTGAGGTAAAAATCTCGTCTTCAGATAGCCTGAACCAAGAAAACTGCAACGTTTTTCTTGTTGGAAACTCACAATGTAAAGTACCGTTACATGAGCATGTTTATCGATTTGCTGGTTTGTTAGTTTATTTGTTTCCTTGCTTGATTATATGCTTAATTACTGTGCAGGCTGGTCGGTTGATTGGTTTGCTTCTTGCTTGTTCACAAAAATTCTTTCTCCGACGGACTTCTAAAAGTCTTATTTTTCTGGTTGAAAAATTCATATATAAAATTGAAACTCATCATCTTAAATATTACAGCGATAAAAGTCAAAATGTTGATCAGTATAATTCTCCATTTCATTTTCACTGCGGTCGCGAGCGGAGTATGGAAGTTGCGGCTACGAGTCACTTAGGCCCCGTTTATATGGAGAAAAGTTGTCCCGGGTAGAAGGGTCACCCGCCTACCCGAGCTACCCTGGGCGAGCCAATTTTTTCTACATTTCCTTACAAACTTGGCGAACCGTTTACATGAGTAACAAAAAATTGGCTCGGCTAGAAGGGTGACACAAAGTGTCACAAAGGCTAGAAGTGGTGACACAGGCTTTACGTTTTCATTGCTAGAAGGGTGACCCTCCTAGCCGGGTCACCCTCTTTCGATGGTAGGGTCACCCTCCTAGCCGAGCCAACTTTTCTCCATATAAACACTTTGGCTCGCCTAGCCGGGTCAACTCGGTCAAGGTGAGACAATCAGAGCATGTGCGAGTGCTGCTGGCTCGGGCAAAAGGGTCAACTTTTTCTCATATAAACGCTCGCTAAAGTTGACTCGGCTAGGAGAGTGACCCTCTCGTCCGGGACAACTTTTCTCCATATAAACGGGGCCTAAGTTTTCTACGCTACCAAAATTACGACTGAATTAACAGCCCATACTTTTGAAAGGTATAACTCAAAATCGGCACCTTTCACTTTAAAACCCAGCTCCTATGAAGATAAAAATCTCACCAACACATATCACCTCTCGAATTAATTGACCTTCCCACCTCCTTTTTTTTTTTTTTTTTTTTTTTTTTCAACTTTTGATTTTTACCAGATAGCGAACATCTGTCGACACTGCTAGGAACAGCGCCTAAGAGTTCGTAAAATGGCCACGTTTCAGAGTCACATCATGCAAAATAGCGAAAATATGGCTCTACTGAAGTCGGTAAATTCAGTTTACAGGCGTTTGAATCTTGAAGGGGGGGGGGGTGGGGGTGCTGGTTTGTGCCACCAGCTTATGAGCGTCTGTAAAATTTCCCGGATTTGCGAAGTTATAATTTTGCAAAATTAAAAATGAGACAGGACCCCAAAACCTGGCTATTTTGCCCAGTAATTGTTAGATCCTATTTCTACCAATATCGCCGGATTTTCGTAAAGTGGCCAATATCAAAAGTGGAAAAAAACGTACAAAGGTCTAACAGTATTATCCAAAGAGTCTTGGTCTTACTTGTTCAAAGAGCAGATAACTTTCTCCAGCTGATTAGTCAGTATAAGTATGTTGTATAAGTAGTATGTTTTCTAAGGCTACTCATTGCACGTGTTGCGCACGGGCATTTCCAATCTACGAGCCTCATTAAAAAAAAAGCTTTGCGAAACTGCGAAACTCAACTAATTAATATTGATCAATCAATCAATTAATCAATCAATCAATTAAGAAGAAGATAAATAATTAATTTTATCCCAAGGTTACGAGCGGATCAACTTTACTTACTATCGTTCACGAATGTTCGACGTCGCTTCTTTGCACAGTTCTTTTCACAATCGCTGTCTGACATATCCCCCTCTGCCTTGCAATTTTCCAAACATTCGTTGTATTCATAATCTGCAATTGAAATATTGGTAATTAGAAAGTGAGGTTTTAACGCACAGTTCAGTAACAACGTGAAATACCGCTTAAATCAGTCTTTTCTTCAGATAAAGCATTATCATGAGCCCAATTCTCCAAGCTCATCAGTACAATACAAAAATTAAAGACCTATCTACTTCGGTTCCTGAGAAATATCACAACCAGCCTTTTTCACTATCAAGCGGTAAACACTTAGCATTTTCTGCCTGTCAAGGACAGCCGGGAAGGGGTGAGGAAGGGGGTCGGGAGTTTGGGTTGGTCGCGTTGCGTTTGTCCTGAGAATATAAAACTCACCGGTTTAGGTAGAAGTAGTGTTCTGTTCAGTGAGGCACAGTTGATGGATAAGAACTGAACAAATGCTACGAACCGAAAAAACGTGGAACACGGCACTGGCCAATTTTGCATGCACCTTTCTGAGACCAAGTTCGCGAATTGTATAGCTTAGGTGGGTTATATATATTTTTAATTTTACCACCCCAGACGAGCTGCATTTGAATTTAGCCTGGCTCCACCACATAACCAAGAAAAAAGAAACTTGTCTCTCCATGACCTCCCGGCAACAATCTCGCTCCTTCCTATGAACGAATTTCACTGACTATAAAAAACAACTACTTTGTCAAGAGCTACTTTGTCAAAGCTAGTCTACTCATTGCACCTGTTGCTTACAAGTAAATACAATCTACAATGAGCCCCATTGAAAACCAGCTTTGCGTAACTGCGCACCTGCACTAATTAATGTTGGTCAATCAATTACGAAGTAGATAAGTAATTACATATATCCCAAGGTTACGAGCGGGTCAAATTTACTTATTATCGTTCGCGAATGTTCGACGTCGCTCCTCTGGCTGTGCACAGTCCTTTGCCTAATGTTTTGTTTTGTTGTTGTTGTTTTGAGAGCCCTCTTATTCTTTTATGAGTGTTTTTTACAAGTTTTTTTTTATATATATATATATATATTTTAAATCGTTTTCAATGGTTTAACTTTAAAGCAACTTTTTAATTTTAAAGGGATATATCTTGATAGGGGTCTACGGATATACACTGCAAAGAACTGAGACTCGAACACATGCGCAATGCGTCCAATGTAAGAAGGACAGACTTCTCTCTGTTCTTTTGTTTAGCGCTAAATTGGGGATACAATACCGTCTTTTTTGCAGGCCCGAGTTTAGTCTTACTCTAGCCTCTAGTTTTTGAAAACCCAGCTTTGCGAAACTGCGTCCCTCCACTAATTACTATTCATCAATCAATCTGACTTAAGGGGGCCCTCTAGTTGAAATTTAGAAAAGCTGAAAAAAATTTGCAAAAAAAATATTTTTGGAAAAATAACTATGCCAATCTATCTAGATTTGGGATATCATATTCATTTTTTCATGAATTCTTTTGCGGGGTCATAAAACAGCAGTTGTTTTGGAGTTGTTTTTCTGTTGCCATGGTAACCAACCGAAAACAACGAATTTTGACCCGAATTTCCAGACTTAAATGAAAATGTATCACTCTATTCCTTAGTCCTGAGATCCTGCAGGTCTCCTATTCCATTCCAGATTTTAGATTTGCTATTGGAGGCCCGGATACTAAGCTAGAGCAATAACCAACAAGGTGGCCAGTTTTTCATCGAAGCCTGGCAGTTTATAGTCATAGTTTTCGGTCAAAACAACAAAAATTATGCCAATTCTAGGGGGGAAACAGTTGGTTCTAAAGAAATGTATACCAAAAAGACGAAAAGGGTTCAAGGGAGTGCAAAAACAAGTTATAAGAGCGAACAAAGCCGCGAAACAGCATACCATAAACACCACCTTGTCGGTGAAGATGATGTGGTGAGCGAAATGATTCCACCACCAACAGCCCCGTGTTCTTCACGAAAACTCAGCACTTTTCAACTTGATGCTTCCTCCTCTGATGAAAGTATTGTGAGTGACTTGGAAACCGCACAAGGATATCGTCTGGTATCAATGAAGAACCTCAGAAAGTTTGTGACGAGACTTCACACTGATGCACCATGTGCCTCAGGTGAGATGAAATTGTTTACATAACTATCAGGCAGCAGAACGTAAAAATCAATCTGTAATGTAATAATTTATTGAGATCGAGGAGAGAAACTTACAGATTATGTTCTTTAATTTACCAAATAGGTGAAGTTGAAGTATTAGAGAGTACAGTGAACAGGATAGGGTTGAGTAGTTCAATCTTTGTCAAGTATGACTGTGGCATGACCGAGAGTTCCTTGCCACCGATGATCATCCCTCTAATGATACCAAACCAAGGACAAGTCAAGGCAAAGATGTCAATAGAAGGTTAGTGTATGGAGCTTTTGAGATGGGAGTTGGAAAAGAGGGTATGGCTAAGTTGTGTGAACTGTTCAACATGCCACTCAATGTGTCACTTTCATCCTGGTACGACCATGAAGAAGTCCTAAGCAAGGCCCATGAGGAGGTAGTACAAGATCAATTAACAAAAAACAGAGCTGAGGCAAGAAACCAAGCAATACTTGAAGAAGGTATTACTGACGATAATGATGAAACAGTGATTAGTATTCCCGAAAGTTTTGATGGAACTTGGTCAAAACAAGGTTACACCGCCAATCATTGTGTTGGATTTGTTATCTCGGCTACCACTGGGAAAGTGCTTGACCTGGAAGTTATTTCCAAAACCTGTGGTTTGTGCTCACAAAAGAAGTCAACTTTAACTGAAGAACAGTTTGAGGAATGGTTGCAAACCCATCAATGTGAGGGCTCTTACAAGAGCTCCAGTCCAAGTATGGAGATGGAATGTGTGAAGAGGATGTGGGGAAGGAGTGAGCAGGACTTCATCAAGTACACATCGATGATTTCTGATGGGGACTCAAAGGCCTATAATGCAGTTTGGAACATTTATGGTGCCTGTGATACTTGCCACCATTACAAAAATCTCAAAAACACTTACCAAGAGTATGTCACATAGAAAAGATCAGAAGACTTCAAAAAGTGGGAAGAGGAGCATCTGGCTGGAACTGCAGATTGTGACAGGGTCATGAAATCATGCAATGAACCCAGGAGGTAGAAAAAGAAGAAGTAAACCAAGAAAAACTTTAGACATATTCATTTCAACATACATTTACCAACATACTGGCTTTTTATGTGGAAAACTAACTTGAAACCATGTTTCCAGACATCATTTACTTTAAATCGCGTTTTCTGAAAATATGCAATTTTTGTGCTTTTTTGGGTGCCCCCTTAAATTTGTCAAGTTGTATGTGTACTACCACAACCAAATTTGGCACAAATATTTTTGACATGACAATCTATGAACCTATTGAGCCAAATTTCATTTCACTGAATATAACTTGATTTTTGAAGAGTGGAGCTTTGGTTGGAATACATTAGTTACCATGGCAGTAGTAATGGCCAAATCTCGATTTCGCTCAGTAGGTTTGTAGTTTATCTCATGTAGACCCATTAGGCTCAAAACCAGCTTAGCTGTATGTATTTTGTGCTCTAAATTTAAGGGGGCAGAAAATAGGTTGAAAAATGATTTTTTTGTAATTGAAGAGGCTAGTGGAAAACCTTCCTAAGTGACTATTTAGGTCAAAAACTTTTTTTCGTTAAAAGTGCCCGATTTTTTGCATATGACCTTTAATTTACTTATTTATTTAAATTTATATTTTACTTATTTCAATTGGCAAAAACACAGAAAGGCATTGTTAAGTAAGTAAATTGAAGGCGATATGCAAAAAATCAGGCACTTTCGATGAAAAAAATTTGACCTAAATAGTCACTTACGAGGGTTTTCCACTAGCCTCTTCAATTGTTAATTATTAACCAAGAATAAACAAATATGGTCATTTACACTCACTGGTTAGTACATAGTGTCACAGACATGCTTCATGCCAATTTTCAGCAGTTATCCATGAAAAGTTTTGTTGCTATGACTATTTTGGTAATGACCTATTTTAAGGCTGAATTTCAACCAGAGGGCCCCTTTAGAAGTAGATAAATACTTACATATATCCCAAGGTTACGAGCGGGTCAAATTTACTTACTATCGTTCACGAATGTTCGACGTCGCTTTTTTGCACAGTCCTTTTCACAATCGCTGTCTGACATATCCCCCTCTGCCTTGCAATTTTCCAAACATTCGTTGTATTCATAATCTGCAATTGAAATATTAGTAATTAGAAAGTGACGTTTTAACGCACAGTTCAGCAACAACGTGAACTACCGCTTAAATCAGTCTTTTCTTCAGATAAAGCATTATCATGAGCCAAATTCTCCAAGCTCATCAGTACAATACAAAAATTAAAGACCTATCTACTTCGGTTCCTGAGAAATATCACAACCAGCCTTTTTCACTATCAAGCGGTAAACACTTAGCATTTTCTGCCTGTCAAGGACAGCCGGGAAGGGGTGAGGAAGGGGGTCGGGAGTTTGGGTTGGTCGCGTTGCGTTTGTCCTGAGAATATAAAACTCACCGGTTTAGGTAGAAGTAGTGTTCTGTTCAGTGAGGCACAGTTGATGGATAAGAACTGAACAAATGCTACGAACCGAAAAAACGTGGAACACGGCACTGGCCAATTTTGCATGCACCTTTCTGAGACCAAGTTCGCGAATTGTATAGCTTAGGTGGGTTATATATATTTTTAATTTTACCACCCCAGAAGAGCTGCATTTGAATTTAGCCTGGCTCCACCACATAACCAAGAAAAAAGAAACTTGTCTCTCCATGACCTCCACAACAATCTCGCTCCTTCCTATGAACGAATTTCACTGACTATAAAAAACAACTACTTTGTCAAGAGCTACTTTGTCAAAGCTAGTCTACTCATTGCACCTGTTGCTTACAAGTAAATACAATCTACAATGAGCCCCATTGAAAACCAGCTTTGCGTAACTGCGCACCTGCACTAATTAATGTTGGTCAATCAATTACGAAGTAGATAAGTAATTACATATATCCCAAGGTTACGAGCGGGTCAAATTTACTTATTATCGTTCGCGAATGTTCGACGTCGCTCCTCTGGCTGTGCACAGTCCTTTGCCTAATGTTTTGTTTTGTTGTTGTTGTTTTGAGAGCCCTCTTATTCTTTTATGAGTGTTTTTTACAAGTTTTTTTTTATATATATATATATATATTTTAAATCGTTTTCAATGGTTTAACTTTAAAGCAACTTTTTAATTTTAAAGGGATATATCTTGATAGGGGTCTACGGATATACACTGCAAAGAACTGAGACTCGAACACATGCGCAATGCGTCCAATGTAAGAAGGACAGACTTCTCTCTGTTCTTTTGTTTAGCGCTAAATTGGGGATACAATACCGTCTTTTTTGCAGGCCCGAGTTTAGTCTTACTCTAGCCTCTAGTTTTTGAAAAACCAGCTTTGCGAAACTGCGTCCCTCCACTAATTACTATTCATCAATCAATCTGACTTAAGGGGGCCCTCTAGTTGAAATTTAGAAAAGCTGAAAAAAATTTGCAAAAAAAATATTTTTGGAAAAATAACTATGCCAATCTATCTAGATTTGGGATATCATATTCATTTTTTCATGAATTCTTTTGCGGGGTCATAAAACAGCAGTTGTTTTGGAGTTGTTTTTCTGTTGCCATGGTAACCAACCGAAAACAACGAATTTTGACCCGAATTTCCAGACTTAAATGAAAATGTATCACTCTATTCCTTAGTCCTGAGATCCTGCAGGTCTCCTATTCCATTCCAGATTTTAGATTTGCTATTGGAGGCCCGGATACTAAGCTAGAGCAATAACCAACAAGGTGGCCAGTTTTTCATCGAAGCCTGGCAGTTTATAGTCATAGTTTTCGGTCAAAACAACAAAAATTATGCCAATTCTAGGGGGGAAACAGTTGGTTCTAAAGAAATGTATACCAAAAAGACGAAAAGGGTTCAAGGGAGTGCAAAAACAAGTTATAAGAGCGAACAAAGCCGCGAAACAGCATACCATAAACACCACCTTGTCGGTGAAGATGATGTGGTGAGCGAAATGATTCCACCACCAACAGCCCCGTGTTCTTCACGAAAACTCAGCACTTTTCAACTTGATGCTTCCTCCTCTGATGAAAGTATTGTGAGTGACTTGGAAACCGCACAAGGATATCGTCTGGTATCAATGAAGAACCTCAGAAAGTTTGTGACGAGACTTCACACTGATGCACCATGTGCCTCAGGTGAGATGAAATTGTTTACATAACTATCAGGCAGCAGAACGTAAAAATCAATCTGTAATGTAATAATTTATTGAGATCGAGGAGAGAAACTTACAGATTATGTTCTTTAATTTACCAAATAGGTGAAGTTGAAGTATTAGAGAGTACAGTGAACAGGATAGGGTTGAGTAGTTCAATCTTTGTCAAGTATGACTGTGGCATGACCGAGAGTTCCTTGCCACCGATGATCATCCCTCTAATGATACCAAACCAAGGACAAGTCAAGGCAAAGATGTCAATAGAAGGTTAGTGTATGGAGCTTTTGAGATGGGAGTTGGAAAAGAGGGTATGGCTAAGTTGTGTGAACTGTTCAACATGCCACTCAATGTGTCACTTTCATCCTGGTACGACCATGAAGAAGTCCTAAGCAAGGCCCATGAGGAGGTAGTACAAGATCAATTAACAAAAAACAGAGCTGAGGCAAGAAACCAAGCAATACTTGAAGAAGGTATTACTGACGATAATGATGAAACAGTGATTAGTATTCCCGAAAGTTTTGATGGAACTTGGTCAAAACAAGGTTACACCGCCAATCATTGTGTTGGATTTGTTATCTCGGCTACCACTGGGAAAGTGCTTGACCTGGAAGTTATTTCCAAAACCTGTGGTTTGTGCTCACAAAAGAAGTCAACTTTAACTGAAGAACAGTTTGAGGAATGGTTGCAAACCCATCAATGTGAGGGCTCTTACAAGAGCTCCAGTCCAAGTATGGAGATGGAATGTGTGAAGAGGATGTGGGGAAGGAGTGAGCAGGACTTCATCAAGTACACATCGATGATTTCTGATGGGGACTCAAAGGCCTATAATGCAGTTTGGAACATTTATGGTGCCTGTGATACTTGCCACCATTACAAAAATCTCAAAAACACTTACCAAGAGTATGTCACATAGAAAAGATCAGAAGACTTCAAAAAGTGGGAAGAGGAGCATCTGGCTGGAACTGCAGATTGTGACAGGGTCATGAAATCATGCAATGAACCCAGGAGGTAGAAAAAGAAGAAGTAAACCAAGAAAAACTTTAGACATATTCATTTCAACATACATTTACCAACATACTGGCTTTTTATGTGGAAAACTAACTTGAAACCATGTTTCCAGACATCATTTACTTTAAATCGCGTTTTCTGAAAATATGCAATTTTTGTGCTTTTTTGGGTGCCCCCTTAAATTTGTCAAGTTGTATGTGTACTACCACAACCAAATTTGGCACAAATATTTTTGACATGACAATCTATGAACCTATTGAGCCAAATTTCATTTCACTGAATATAACTTGATTTTTGAAGAGTGGAGCTTTGGTTGGAATACATTAGTTACCATGGCAGTAGTAATGGCCAAATCTCGATTTCGCTCAGTAGGTTTGTAGTTTATCTCATGTAGACCCATTAGGCTCAAAACCAGCTTAGCTGTATGTATTTTGTGCTCTAAATTTAAGGGGGCAGAAAATAGGTTGAAAAATGATTTTTTTGTAATTGAAGAGGCTAGTGGAAAACCTTCCTAAGTGACTATTTAGGTCAAAAACTTTTTTTCGTTAAAAGTGCCCGATTTTTTGCATATGACCTTTAATTTACTTATTTATTTAAATTTATATTTTACTTATTTCAATTGGCAAAAACACAGAAAGGCATTGTTAAGTAAGTAAATTGAAGGCGATATGCAAAAAATCAGGCACTTTCGATGAAAAAAATTTGACCTAAATAGTCACTTACGAGGGTTTTCCACTAGCCTCTTCAATTGTTAATTATTAACCAAGAATAAACAAATATGGTCATTTACACTCACTGGTTAGTACATAGTGTCACAGACATGCTTCATGCCAATTTTCAGCAGTTATCCATGAAAAGTTTTGTTGCTATGACTATTTTGGTAATGACCTATTTTAAGGCTGAATTTCAACCAGAGGGCCCCCTTTAGAAGTAGATAAATACTTACATATATCCCAAGGTTACGAGCGGGTCAAATTTACTTACTATCGTTCACGAATGTTCGACGTCGCTTTTTTGCACAGTCCTTTTCACAATCGCTGTCTGACATATCCCCCTCTGCCTTGCAATTTTCCAAACATTCGTTGTATTCATAATCTGCAATTGAAATATTAGTAATTAGAAAGTGACGTTTTAACGCACAGTTCAGCAACAACGTGAACTACCGCTTAAATCAGTCTTTTCTTCAGATAAAGCATTATCATGAGCCAAATTCTCCAAGCTCATCAGTACAATACAAAAATTAAAGACCTATCTACTTCGGTTCCTGAGAAATATCACAACCAGCCTTTTTCACTATCAAGCGGTAAACACTTAGCATTTTCTGCCTGTCAAGGACAGCCGGGAAGGGGTGAGGAAGGGGGTCGGGAGTTTGGGTTGGTCGCGTTGCGTTTGTCCTGAGAATATAAAACTCACCGGTTTAGGTAGAAGTAGTGTTCTGTTCAGTGAGGCACAGTTGATGGATAAGAACTGAACAAATGCTACGAACCGAAAAAACGTGGAACACGGCACTGGCCAATTTTGCATGCACCTTTCTGAGACCAAGTTCGCGAATTGTATAGCTTAGGTGGGTTATATATATTTTTAATTTTACCACCCCAGAAGAGCTGCATTTGAATTTAGCCTGGCTCCACCACATAACCAAGAAAAAAGAAACTTGTCTCTCCATGACCTCCACAACAATCTCGCTCCTTCCTATGAACGAATTTCACTGACTATAAAAAACAACTACTTTGTCAAGAGCTACTTTGTCAAAGCTAGTCTACTCATTGCACCTGTTGCTTACAAGTAAATACAATCTACAATGAGCCCCATTGAAAACCAGCTTTGCGTAACTGCGCACCTGCACTAATTAATGTTGGTCAATCAATTACGAAGTAGATAAGTAATTACATATATCCCAAGGTTACGAGCGGGTCAAATTTACTTATTATCGTTCGCGAATGTTCGACGTCGCTCCTCTGGCTGTGCACAGTCCTTTGCCTAATGTTTTGTTTTGTTGTTGTTGTTTTGAGAGCCCTCTTATTCTTTTATGAGTGTTTTTTACAAGTTTTTTTTTATATATATATATATATATTTTAAATCGTTTTCAATGGTTTAACTTTAAAGCAACTTTTTAATTTTAAAGGGATATATCTTGATAGGGGTCTACGGATATACACTGCAAAGAACTGAGACTCGAACACATGCGCAATGCGTCCAATGTAAGAAGGACAGACTTCTCTCTGTTCTTTTGTTTAGCGCTAAATTGGGGATACAATACCGTCTTTTTTGCAGGCCCGAGTTTAGTCTTACTCTAGCCTCTAGTTTTTGAAAAACCAGCTTTGCGAAACTGCGTCCCTCCACTAATTACTATTCATCAATCAATCTGACTTAAGGGGGCCCTCTAGTTGAAATTTAGAAAAGCTGAAAAAAATTTGCAAAAAAAATATTTTTGGAAAAATAACTATGCCAATCTATCTAGATTTGGGATATCATATTCATTTTTTCATGAATTCTTTTGCGGGGTCATAAAACAGCAGTTGTTTTGGAGTTGTTTTTCTGTTGCCATGGTAACCAACCGAAAACAACGAATTTTGACCCGAATTTCCAGACTTAAATGAAAATGTATCACTCTATTCCTTAGTCCTGAGATCCTGCAGGTCTCCTATTCCATTCCAGATTTTAGATTTGCTATTGGAGGCCCGGATACTAAGCTAGAGCAATAACCAACAAGGTGGCCAGTTTTTCATCGAAGCCTGGCAGTTTATAGTCATAGTTTTCGGTCAAAACAACAAAAATTATGCCAATTCTAGGGGGGAAACAGTTGGTTCTAAAGAAATGTATACCAAAAAGACGAAAAGGGTTCAAGGGAGTGCAAAAACAAGTTATAAGAGCGAACAAAGCCGCGAAACAGCATACCATAAACACCACCTTGTCGGTGAAGATGATGTGGTGAGCGAAATGATTCCACCACCAACAGCCCCGTGTTCTTCACGAAAACTCAGCACTTTTCAACTTGATGCTTCCTCCTCTGATGAAAGTATTGTGAGTGACTTGGAAACCGCACAAGGATATCGTCTGGTATCAATGAAGAACCTCAGAAAGTTTGTGACGAGACTTCACACTGATGCACCATGTGCCTCAGGTGAGATGAAATTGTTTACATAACTATCAGGCAGCAGAACGTAAAAATCAATCTGTAATGTAATAATTTATTGAGATCGAGGAGAGAAACTTACAGATTATGTTCTTTAATTTACCAAATAGGTGAAGTTGAAGTATTAGAGAGTACAGTGAACAGGATAGGGTTGAGTAGTTCAATCTTTGTCAAGTATGACTGTGGCATGACCGAGAGTTCCTTGCCACCGATGATCATCCCTCTAATGATACCAAACCAAGGACAAGTCAAGGCAAAGATGTCAATAGAAGGTTAGTGTATGGAGCTTTTGAGATGGGAGTTGGAAAAGAGGGTATGGCTAAGTTGTGTGAACTGTTCAACATGCCACTCAATGTGTCACTTTCATCCTGGTACGACCATGAAGAAGTCCTAAGCAAGGCCCATGAGGAGGTAGTACAAGATCAATTAACAAAAAACAGAGCTGAGGCAAGAAACCAAGCAATACTTGAAGAAGGTATTACTGACGATAATGATGAAACAGTGATTAGTATTCCCGAAAGTTTTGATGGAACTTGGTCAAAACAAGGTTACACCGCCAATCATTGTGTTGGATTTGTTATCTCGGCTACCACTGGGAAAGTGCTTGACCTGGAAGTTATTTCCAAAACCTGTGGTTTGTGCTCACAAAAGAAGTCAACTTTAACTGAAGAACAGTTTGAGGAATGGTTGCAAACCCATCAATGTGAGGGCTCTTACAAGAGCTCCAGTCCAAGTATGGAGATGGAATGTGTGAAGAGGATGTGGGGAAGGAGTGAGCAGGACTTCATCAAGTACACATCGATGATTTCTGATGGGGACTCAAAGGCCTATAATGCAGTTTGGAACATTTATGGTGCCTGTGATACTTGCCACCATTACAAAAATCTCAAAAACACTTACCAAGAGTATGTCACATAGAAAAGATCAGAAGACTTCAAAAAGTGGGAAGAGGAGCATCTGGCTGGAACTGCAGATTGTGACAGGGTCATGAAATCATGCAATGAACCCAGGAGGTAGAAAAAGAAGAAGTAAACCAAGAAAAACTTTAGACATATTCATTTCAACATACATTTACCAACATACTGGCTTTTTATGTGGAAAACTAACTTGAAACCATGTTTCCAGACATCATTTACTTTAAATCGCGTTTTCTGAAAATATGCAATTTTTGTGCTTTTTTGGGTGCCCCCTTAAATTTGTCAAGTTGTATGTGTACTACCACAACCAAATTTGGCACAAATATTTTTGACATGACAATCTATGAACCTATTGAGCCAAATTTCATTTCACTGAATATAACTTGATTTTTGAAGAGTGGAGCTTTGGTTGGAATACATTAGTTACCATGGCAGTAGTAATGGCCAAATCTCGATTTCGCTCAGTAGGTTTGTAGTTTATCTCATGTAGACCCATTAGGCTCAAAACCAGCTTAGCTGTATGTATTTTGTGCTCTAAATTTAAGGGGGCAGAAAATAGGTTGAAAAATGATTTTTTTGTAATTGAAGAGGCTAGTGGAAAACCTTCCTAAGTGACTATTTAGGTCAAAAACTTTTTTTCGTTAAAAGTGCCCGATTTTTTGCATATGACCTTTAATTTACTTATTTATTTAAATTTATATTTTACTTATTTCAATTGGCAAAAACACAGAAAGGCATTGTTAAGTAAGTAAATTGAAGGCGATATGCAAAAAATCAGGCACTTTCGATGAAAAAAATTTGACCTAAATAGTCACTTACGAGGGTTTTCCACTAGCCTCTTCAATTGTTAATTATTAACCAAGAATAAACAAATATGGTCATTTACACTCACTGGTTAGTACATAGTGTCACAGACATGCTTCATGCCAATTTTCAGCAGTTATCCATGAAAAGTTTTGTTGCTATGACTATTTTGGTAATGACCTATTTTAAGGCTGAATTTCAACCAGAGGGCCCCCTTTAGAAGTAGATAAATACTTACATATATCCCAAGGTTACGAGCGGGTCAAATTTACTTACTATCGTTCACGAATGTTCGACGTCGCTTTTTTGCACAGTCCTTTTCACAATCGCTGTCTGACATATCCCCCTCTGCCTTGCAATTTTCCAAACATTCGTTGTATTCATAATCTGCAATTGAAATATTAGTAATTAGAAAGTGACGTTTTAACGCACAGTTCAGCAACAACGTGAACTACCGCTTAAATCAGTCTTTTCTTCAGATAAAGCATTATCATGTGCCAAATTCTCCAAGCTCATCAGTACAATACAAAAATTAAAGACCTATCTACTTCGGTTCCTGAGAAATAACACAACCAGCCTTTTTCACTATCAAGCGGTAAACACTTAGCATTTTCTGCCTGTCAAGGACAGCCGGGAAGGGGTGAGGAAGGGGGTCGGGAGTTTGGGTTGGTCGCGTTGCGTTGGTCCTGAGAATATAAAACTCACCGGCTTAGGTAGAAGTAGTGTTCTGTTCAGTGAGGCACAGTTGATGGATAAGAACTGAACAAATGCTACGAACCGAAAAAACGTGGAACACGGCACTGGCCAATTTTGCATGCACCTTTCTGAGACCAAGTTCGCGAATTGTATAGCTTAGGTGGGTTATATATATTTTTAATTTTACCACCCCAGACGAGCTGCATTTGAATTTAGCCTGGCTCCACCACATAACCAAGAAAAAAGAAACTTGTCTCTCCATGACCTCCACAACAATCTCGCTCCTTCCTATGAACGAATTTCACTGACTATAAAAAACAACTACTTTGTCAAGAGCTACTTTGTCAAAGCTAGTCTACTCATTGCACCTGTTGCTTACAAGTAAATACAATCTACAATGAGCCCCATTGAAAACCAGCTTTGCGTAACTGCGCACCTGCACTAATTAATGTTGGTCAATCAATTACGAAGTAGATAAGTAATTACATATATCCCAAGGTTACGAGCGGGTCAAATTTACTTATTATCGTTCGCGAATGTTCGACGTCGCTTCTTTGCACAGTCCTTTGCCTAATGTTTTGTTTTGTTGTTGTTTTGAGAGCCCTCTTTCTTATTCTTTTATCACTATTTTTTACAAGTTCTTTTAACATTTTTTTAATCGTTTTCAATGGTGTAGCTGTAAAGCAACTTTTTAATTTTAAAGGGATATATCTTGATAGGGGTCTACGGATATACACTGCAAAGAATTGAGACTCGAACCCATGCGCAGTGCGTCCAATGTAAGAAGGACAGACTTCTCTCTGTTCTTTTGTTTAGCGCTAAATTTGAGATACAATACCGTTTTTTTTGCAGGCCCGAGTTTAGTCTTACTCTAGCCTCTAGTTTTTAAAAATCCAGCTTTGCGAAACTGCGTCCCTCCACTAATTCCTATTCGTCAATCAATCTGACTTAAGAAGTAGATAAATAATTACATGTATCCCAAGGTTACGAGCGGGTCAAATTTACTTACTATCGTTCACGAATGTTCGACGTCGCTTCTTTTCACAGTTCTTTTCACAATCGCTATCTGACATATCTCCCTCTGCCTTGCAATTTTCGAAACATTCCTTGTATTCATAATCTGCAATTGAAATATTAGTAATTAGAAAGTGACGTTTTAACGCACAGTTCAGTAACAACGGGAAATACCGCTTACATCAGTCTTTTCTACAGATAAAGCATTATCATGAGCAAAATTCTCCAAGCTCATCAGTACAATACAAAAATTAAAGACCTATCTACTTCGGTTCCTGAGAAATATCACAACCAGCCTTTTTCACTATCAAGCGGCAAACACTTAGCACTTAGAATAAATAATTACATATATCCCAAGGTTACGAGCGGGTCAAATTTACTTACTATCGTTCACGTATGTTCGACGTCGCTTCTTTTCACAGTTCTTTTCACAATCGCTGTCTGACATATCCCCCTCTGCCTTGCAATTTTCGAAACATTCCTTGTATTCATAATCTGCAATTGAAATATTAGTAATTAGAAAGTGACGTTTTAACGCACAGTTCAGTAACAACGGGAAATACCGCTTAAATCAGTCTTTTCTTCAGATAAAGCATTATCATGTGCCAAATTCTCCAAGCTCATCAGTACAATACAAAAATTAAAGACCTATCTACTTCGGTTCCTGAGAAATATCACAACCAGCCTTTTTCACTATCAAGCGGCAAACACTTAGCATTTTCTGCCAGTCAAGAACAGCCGGGAATGGGTGAGGAAGGGGGTCGGGAGTTTGGGTTGGTCGCGTTGCGTTTGTCCTGAGAATATAGAACTCACCGGCTTAGGTAGAAGTAGTGTTCTGTTCAGTAAGGCACAGTTGATGGATAAGAACTGAACAAATGCTACGGAACAGTCAAGGCGTGGAACACGGGACTGTCCAATTTTGCAAAGAAACACCCAACTTTTGCACGCACCAAGCTGGGACCAAGTTCACGAATTGTATAGCTTAGGAGGGTTGAATATATATTTTTAATATTACGACCCCAGACGAGCTGCATTTGAATTTTGCCTCCACCAAATAACCAAGAAAAAAGAACCTTCTCTCCATGAACTCCACAACAATCTCGCTCCTTCCTATGAACGAATTTCGAATTTCACTGACTACAAAAAACTTACTTTGTCAAAGAAATATCAGAGCTCCTTTTACCGATAACGCGGTAAAACCCTGGTATTTTCTGCCTCCTCAGAAATGCCGTATTCTTACGAACCTATAAAGACAATCTTTCAAAAATAAACCTAAACCATTTTTAACCGGCTTTATAATTAGCTAATTTTTTTTGCAGTTCGTTTGTTTTCTTAGTCTACTCACTGCACCTGTTGCGTACAACAATTTACAATCTAAAATGAGCCTCAATTAAAACCAGCTATTTCCACTAATTAATGTTGGTCAATCAGTTACGAAGTAGATGAATAATTACATATATCCCAAGGTTGCGAGCGGGTCAAATTTACTTACTATCATTCACGAATGTTCGACGTCGCTTCTTTTCACAGTTCTTTTCACAATCGCTGTCTGACATATCCCCCTCTGCCTTGCAATTTTCGAAACATTCCTTGTATTCATAATCTGCAATTGAAATATTAGTAATTAGAAAGTGACGTTTTAACGCACAGTTCAGTAACAACGGGAAATACCGCTTACATCAGTCTTTTCTACAGATAAAGCATTATCATGAGCAAAATTCTCCAAGCTCATCAGTACAATACAAAAATTAAAGACCTATCTACTTCGGTTCCTGAGAAATATCACAACCAGCCTTTTTCACTATCAAGCGGCAAACACTTAGCACTTAGAATAAATAATTACATATATCCCAAGGTTACGAGCGGGTCAAATTTACTTACTATCGTTCACGTATGTTCGACGTCGCTTCTTTTCACAGTTCTTTTCACAATCGCTGTCTGACATATCCCCCTCTGCCTTGCAATTTTCGAAACATTCCTTGTATTCATAATCTGCAATTGAAATATTAGTAATTAGAAAGAAATGTTTTTTAAGGCACAGCTAACAACGTGAAGACCCGTGAAAACCCTGCTTAAATCTATTCTTGAGAAAGCACTATCTTGAGCGAAATTCTCCGTGTTGACCAGTACAATAAAAAATAATAAGATCCCCTTTGTCTGAAAAATATCAGAGTCACTCCTTTCATTAAAATGTGGGAAACACTTGGTAGTTTCTACCTCGTCAGGATAGCCGGTGAGGGGGGATGGTCGGGTAGCGTTTGCTTTCAGAATATAAAATTGACTTTTAAATGTAAACAATGTTTTAAGGCACGGTTACCAATGAATGTTGACGGTTAAGAAATGAAAAAATGGCACGGAACCGACAGAAAGTGATACGGCACTGGCCAATTTTCAAAGAGACACGCAAGATTTATATGTACTGCTCTTGGTCCATGGTCGGAGAATTTGTATATCTCACGCGATCAAGAATTTTTTTAGTTTGTTCAGTCCTTCAGTCCTAGATGGGTTCCATTTGAATTTAGCCCCTATCAAAACCAAGAAACAAGCAGTGATGGCGCCCGTTACCATCACTCGTTGCATGTGCTGCTTATTGTTAATAGTATTTGTCATGCATACTGGATGTGCGCCATTTAAAACCAGCTTTGCGCAACTGTGCATCTCTTCTTAATTAATTCGACACATAAAGAAATAATTCCATAAGCGTTACTTACTATCGTAAGAAAGACCTTTAGTTTCGTAAATACCACGTGAAGTCACTGACGCAGTCATTACGGCCAACGCAATAAGGAAGAAGGCAGTCTTCATGATTTATCGCAGGTAAGACGACACTGGAAAAATCTGAAACATACATAACAACACATCAGTCAAGATTGAAACGGACATATTACTCTTATGAGCTTTGAAGAGTGGTTTCTAAGTAACTTGATCGGCTGTGGAAGGTAAGAAATTTAGGCGCGCTGCACATAATGAGTGTGGCCAGTTCCACAACTAAATCTTTCGATTTCCTGAGTCTATTTTCGAAACTTTCCGATCATGTGGCGAGTCGGTACTTTCAAGATAGAAAACAAATTTAAAATGAAACATCAGGAATAAAGGCTGAAGAAAACAATTACTCAAATTCACAGATTATCAGCGCCAGTTAACATTTGCACAAAAAGGAACTACCTTAGCAAGCCGATCAGTCGCTCATTAGTGACACTATTCTTTCCCGCCAGCATCTGCCACCAAAATCAGACCATCTACGGAGTTGGTAGGAAACAAAGCTACCTCATTGTGTAGTTCACATAACCCAACTTTAAGCTATGTCATGATTCTTGTATTGCTCTAAGTGCTCTTTTACTGAAATTCACTGTCTCGCAGTGCATACCGGGTCGGCAAAATAAAATTGAGTGAGCGATCCGAAACCGAGCAAGGCCGGAAAGTCCAGTTGACTGAAAATTTGCGTTTTTACCACCAGATCCGCTCTCACCGAAAAATGTGATAGTTATTTTGCAACAGAAATTTTAGAATATAAAACAGCGGCGAAATTAGAGAGTTGTAAATGAGTTACGCGAGGATTTAGGGAGTGATAAACGGGTCCTTGAAAAGCTACTGGGTTGTAAAAGGTTACTGAAACTAGTCTGCTAAAGACTAATCTAAACTTCATGTTTTGTATATTTTGATCCCTTGAGGGCAGCTCCTATATGATTGCAGTTCGCCCACACGGCTGTCTTCAACTGGCTGTCCATTTACTAAAATGGGCAATGAAGCCCCTAAAAGCCCATAAAATGTAAATATTGGTCTGTAGTCGCAATATTTCAAATTAGCATAAAATCTTATAACGTCCAGCATTCCGAAACAACGAAGGGTATTTCCTTACGCCAAAACTAGAGCTGATGTTTTTCTTTCCAGAAAACAAACTGAGGGCCTTTAGAAATATATCCTCATGGTTAGCTTAAGCGGATGAACTACCCTAACTTGTTTTAAAACTTTCGCTTGTTAAAATCACGAATTAAGCGCTTCCTTTGATTGAAAGGCCTGTTACTCTCAAATAATAGAAATTTGATGAATGTGTCTTATTGATCTCTTAAAAACCGCTCAACGCGACATTCTGGACAAGGTTTATTGTACAATGACGTGATCTTTTCAGAATGCCCACTGAAGCAAAACTTGAAAGTACACAGCTTGCGACAGGCGCATATATCTCTTAATTATCCCGCCAATGATAATTATGACAGAATAGTGTTGCCGCCAACTATTTAGGCTAAATTATTAGCAAGTTTGCATATCAACGAGATCTCAACTTTTGTTTGTTTGAATGTTTGTTCTTTAAGTTAGTTGGTTTCGCCGTGCGGTCGTTTTTCTTTCCAGAAAACAAACTGAGGGCCTTTAGAAATATATTCTCATTGTTAGCTTAAGCGGATGAACTAACTTATTTTAAAACGTTCTCGAAGAGAATGGTCATGAATATCCTGTTCCTCTAGCAGATGGCTCCGTAGTTAAAGTGCAGCCAGACAGGAGGATCTACAACAATTTCTAGTGATGAGCGGAGCTTCTTGGTAGACCTGGAGCTCATGAGACGGCCTTATGATGATTTCATCCGCTACACTGAAACGCTTATTTACAATGTTGAAGAAAACGCCGGCCTTGGCTTTGTTGCTCTCAGTAATACTTTGGGGGAGATACAGTTACTTGACTTGCTATTTATGCGAAGAAGGTAACAATCAAATTATCTTTTTAAAAGGGAAAGCTGGAAACTTGACAAAAATGCTTTGTTCTAACTATTTAATATTGTCGTAACATCATTGCATCAATAAGTCCAAGAAAATTTGGCGCGAAAACCGTCACCGCCCGCGCACAGTTTGCCTTCCGTTTTAGCACCTAAAAACATGTTGTGTTGAATTTTCTCTTTCGTTAAATAGCTATATATCATCAAAATAGCCTCGATTATGAAGAAATGATTTTGTATCGACCTAATCCTAAATTGTTTTGTCTAGGTTAAAAGGAATGGGCACTACTTCGACTATTTTTTGTTTCATTGTGAGTCTGAGATACAATGTAACAAAGCCTTGATCTTTATCGGAGAAGGCCACAAAAAGGGACCACTGTAATGCCACAAAAAGAAGCAATGTTCTTATTACTCCACGGTTACGATGTATGTCTCAACCAAATCTTTTAAACCCGAAACCAAGAGCCGCTGTCAGTATTAAAGCGCGCGCAAAACCTAGCACAAAAAATAAGGCCAGAAAAATGTCAGTCGTTGTAAATACACGATGAAATTAAAACTCGTTTAAGTCAAGCCTAATTTTGACTGAGGTGCGTTCTTTGCCAGTCTCTACGAAAATCGTAACTTCTACAAGCTACAACAAACTTACCTTTCAGAGGACGATCAATGTCGACACGGCGATACCAAATTCCAAAATGGCCAATACTTTGCAGAGTTCGCATTATAAATGGAAAACACTTAATTAATTCAGGAATAATTTTTTGTCATCTAGTCGTGACACATTGAACGGCAAATAGATTGTTTGAACAATTACTCATCAGCGGGGAAAATAATTTTGGTAGAGCCACCCGAGCGAAACTATTTTGTATATATCGCGTGTATGCCGCCATTGCATAATTATGCACCATAATTCTTGAACTTCCCGCCAAAACCTTAGGTCCAAGTTTTTTTTTTTTTTTTTTTTTTGGTTTTCTTCTTGTCGTTGTTGTTTTTTGCTGTTGTTATTGGCGGCATTACATAATTTATTTCAATCACGCGACTCTCATAATAGGTATTTTAAAGACCCTTATATTTTTGGAGTACTCGTGAGTCAACAAATTGAGATCTAAAATCGTTTTTCTACGTAAGTTTAATAGCTTGTTAAGCAGGATGGCATAATTCTTGGAAGACAGAAAGTTACTAAAAACGTTAAGCTCCATAGTCTGTCGTCGTAATATCAGTTTCACAGAAAGTTTGCTAATACATAGGATTTGCAGAATTGACTCACGGAAATAAGAGATCAGCTAACTGAGGGAAAAGTGCATCGCTTTACTTTGATTACTTTAAATTTTCGCCCCCTCCATCAAGCTAAAATGCTTCTGTTCAATATCGTTCTGGGCAATATCAACAAATCTGTTTAGCCCCTATTTGAACTGGCTTTTGCCGCCGACTTAATAACAAACCAGAACTGAAACCTTTTATCTTTCAACCATCAACTGAAAAATTCAAGTAAACTGAGAAGTCAGGTTTAATCAAGAATGGCTGAACAAATTAAAATTTCCACTGAGACTCGAGTTTGGCATACTGTACTTAAACCACACTTAGAATTTCAGTGGCGCGCGCAATAAGCGAAGCTTGTCTAAAACAACTGTGTCCTTTAACAGTGACTGATATAGACGTTTAATCGATACAGAAGCACTTTAATAAGATTAAGTCTTTTCTTTTCTTGTTCAATAGTCACTTAATCATGCACTGTAATCATGCAAGTAAGTAGTATAGTATGCACATCCAAACTCACCTTTCTCCAAGAGAGAGCGAGATGTGAACTCTCCAAGCTCAAGCAACGAACTGGTACGTTTTGCAAAATTATTCCATGTTTAAGTAAGAACCACCTTTGTTGATCGTTTGGCTTTACGCTCAGCGTCTCTCGGATAATAGAGTTCTCTCAATAAAAGGCCAAATTTGACAATTTTAATCAATACTTGTGTCTGGAGCGTTAACATAACATAAATCACTGGTTTGTTCTAGTATAATTCATGCTGTACCTCAGTGAGCTCTTTTAGATTCACTCACTGAAATGGAACTTTGCGGGCGAGCGTCTTTGTTACCGCTAAACATAATTATTATTGTTATGTAGCTGGCGTTTTTCCAGCTACAGCGCGCCCATTCATTGGCTAGTTCACGGTCACATGACATCTAACAATGAAACTGTTTCCCGCCAAATGCCACGAGCGGGCAACATTGCCAAAACTATGACGTCAAACGGGAAACAGTTCACTGTTACCCGCGAAATGTTGACCGCTGTTGCACGTGATCAGAGTGTGTAGTTGAAGGTGGTCTGATGTCGCTGGAATCTCAGTGCGTTTTTCAAACTTTGCTTTTGTTTTTATCAAGCATTTGTCTTGCTATATAAAAAATCACTTAAATGACTGGTCCCTTGGGGGACAGCGAATTTTGTTTCCCTCGAATCTCAATGTTCCCCTCGACTTCGTCCCGGGAAACATTGAGATTCTCGGGAAAAAAGTCACTGTTCCCCTCGGGACCAGTCATTAAGTGTTAATTATTAAGTTTGTACTTTTCGCGCCTTTAGACTGCGGGTTTATGCTCATCCAAAACAAATCCAGAGTAAAACTGAAATAAATGCGACTGGTGTCACGGAATAGTTTGTATCAACAACAACAGTAGTTACTTTAAGTCACTACACAGCCCTCGTGATCTATTTCTTTCATATACATTTTGCCTAAATAGTGAGCGGGCAAACGGCTAAATTATTAGCACGCAAGAATGGCTTTTCAAGAGCCGTAATTTCGAAAACAAAAGTACGGAAACCGCATCTTTTGATTTGGATACTCCTGTTCCCTTGGTTTAATATTTGAATATTAGTTTCAGGGATTCCTGATTACATACATTAGTCAAACTATACTAACAGAACGAAGTAGATTATTCTAAAGAAAACTGACTTACCAGCAAAATGAAATTATATTTCAAAGTAAGGTCCAAGGAATATGTTTGTCACGTTATGAGGCGAGGTTCCATGGCATATCGCTAATCGTAAAGAGGGTAGCTTGCAATGTTCTAGCGCGCGCAAACTAGTAGTTCACTCAACTGCAACCTCTATGATTTTGTAAATTAAAAGATAGCAATGCTTTTATTACAGGGGTGTAGATTCTATCGTCTCACCTTACAGAAAACGGTAAATAAAAGACAAAAACTGAGGGTTGATCTGTAAACATATATTCCTACGATTTTCTTTCATTGATTTTTTCATTCATTTAGTCGCTCGGGATAATTCGCAGTTTTGCGCAAACAAGTAAAAGTAAAAAAAAAAAATAGAAAAATAGGAGAAATAAGTGAGGCGAAAGGCAATAGGACCGCCGCTACTCTGACTTAGCGGGCCGATAATACATATTCTTCTTGGCGGCCTCCTTTAGCTATCACCTCTGTTTGCATGATTTTTCGCTTTAATTGCTTTTGGGTTTTCATTCACTTAGGAATATTTATCCGCTGTTTGGTGTCCGTCTTGTGCAGAAACGAATAAGGAAAACGGTACGATTTATATATTGGGATCATAAACAGATAGTATGACTGGCTTTCTTTTCTGAGGGTCAGTCAAATAATGTACGTCTATCGGTTTCCATGGTGAGGGAGATACTCACTCGTTGGGAATGCAGACCACTGGTATAATTTGATCCCTTTGACCTAAAATCGGGCTGTTTTCCTTTACGTTTCCTGCATTGATATTTTCGGGATTATATTAATTGTAAGGGAGTATGGGATAGAACAAGTATATCATAGGTCAATTCCGTGAGGCTTTTGAATCATCATGGATTATTGTAATAGTTTGCTCTATGGAATTCCCTCTCGTTAAATTGAGAAACTTCAGAGATTGCAGAATACCACGGCAAGATTAACCCTTTGACTCCTACACCGGCCAAAACCGGCCGTGCAGAACCACTTCCCTTGTACCACTTGTGACGTCATCAGTTTTAACGCTCGCAGACAAGTTTACCATGTAACATGTGTAGGGCAAAGAGATCTTTCAAACCAAACCCAAACGAGCACGATTCCGTCAAACAGGCCGGAGAAAACACAAAAAAACCAAGTGACGTTGCCCCGAAAATTTGAGTGAAAATCTTGTTCCACTACCCACCTGCACTTCCTTCCATCTAATCCTACGATCCTAAACGTTTCCCCTAAATCTTTTCCCACCGAAAGGAAGCCCAGAAAATGCCCAGGAAGAGAGAAAGAAAGTGAGGTAAGAAAAGCAAAAGAAAAGGGGAGGAGAGGAAGCGAAAGGTAGAAGGTGAGGGGGCGGTGAAACTTTTCAACCCGAAATTTTGCTTTCTGCGCATGCCCGAACTTTGAAAGCTCAAATTAAGCATCAGGAACACAAGGACGCTAGGAGCTCTACCAGCAAACAGAGTTTTAGGCAGTTTTGCTTCTTTTCGGCTATATTCTGACCAGAAAACGGCTCGACAAACTTTAAAAGGTGTTTTTTGGCAAAATGTCCAGGAGTCAAAGGGTTAACCGTGTGCATGAAGAAGACTGATCACATCACTCCTGTTTTAAAAAAATTTGCACTGGCTTCCTGTAAATGACAGAATAATTTTTAAGTTACTGTTGCTTACGTACAAATCTCTTAATGGCCTTGCCCCGGTGTATATTAATGAACTGTTACATCATTACACTCCCTGTCGCTCTCTTCGTTCTAGTGATTCCAACCTCCTAGTTATCCCGAAGACTACTACAGTTACTTACGGAGATAGATCTTTTGCGGCAATTGCTCCGAAGTTATGGAATCAGCTACCGCTTACAATTAGACAAAGTAACTCTGTTGACAGTTTTAAAAGGGCTTTGAAAACGTACCTGTTTCGTGAGAGCTCTTTCTTTTAGTTGTAAAAAGCATCGAAACATTTATATGTAGAATGCGTTTCTAAGAACTTTAATTATTATTATTATTATTATTATCACTTGCATGTAAGGACTCTTTCATTAGCAAATGTGTCGTCGCCTTCATTAGTAAAACGAACCACCGACTGTTGGTTCCCAAGGCAAAAGAAAAGCCAACCCTGAACACGGTGTGTAGAAGGAGTCCTTACACTAATTATTATATTCGCTACACAAAATATATAAATAAATAGTTACGGCTTTAACTTATGGCGAAGAAAAATAGGAATTTAAAAACAAGTCCTGTGACTTGAAGAAATGGTTTCCTTGGCGATCTCAGTTTGCTGGAAATTCGCTGCTGTCTCAAAGGTGTTTTCCGCCGTAAATAAGAAAATAAGTAATTTCCGCAACAAACCTTGTTTGTTTAAAGAGCGCTACCGCTCACACTTTCACACCAAAACTCGCATATATACTAATCGGTTCTGCTTGCTTCATTAAAATCTAGTTTGGGCCACGCGTCCTGACACCTTTTGAGTTTTTGTTCTCAGTTGAACCATTTTCAGCTAAATTTCTCTTTTCTTTTCAACTTTAAACTAAGATATGTTTCGACAGAATCCTAGTAAAACTTGATTGCTTTCAGACTAGCGAATTGAATTCTGGTATCACTGGTATCAGAATTCAACCTTAAAGATATTTTCAGTTTTACAAAACTTTGCTCGAACTTGTAAAATTCATTAATAATTCATAAGACTAACGACCAATCTATGGGTAGTATTTAAGTCACATGTATACCTCTCTAAACCCCAATAAAAATCATTAACTTTCATACAAGTGTCCTGCTCCGCTAATTAGTATATATTAATTTTGATACAGATCTCTACTGATTAACATTACAAACACGACAAACACAATCTATTGTTTCATTTCACAAGTAACATAAAATATTCGCGTCCGACCTTTAATAAAGGTCGGCACACACGAGGGGACTAGTCCCTGCGACTAGTCCCTGCAACTTGTCCCCTGAAGAGTTTACACGAAGGGACTGGTCGCAGGGACTAGTCCCACGAACAGTTCACACGCAGGGACCAGCATAATTTGAGGGGACAAGTCCCTGCGACTTGTCCCACGAATTCAAACATGGTTTGAATTCGTGGGACGAGTCGCAGGGACCAAATTTTGGTCCCTGCGACTAGATTTTCTAATTGAATGGGTAGTTCACACGAAGGGACTTGGTCCCCAGGACTAGTCGCGGGGACTAGTCGCAGGGACTAGACCCTGCGTGTGTGCCGACCTTATTTATGGGCTTTAAAACGGCTCGCCTGCGGCTCGCCGTTTTAAATGCCTATAAAGGTCTCCCGCTCATATTTTATGTATTACAAAGAAACCCTATCGATTTCCATTTTCTTTTGGTTTTCCGACTTTTATCACCTGGAAACACCTAATTTCTGCATATGAATACTATTTATCTTTGTAAGGTGCGCGTGTATTTCACTCTCGACACTGACGCTGTAAACACTTCGTCTTGAGAAGCCAGTGCTCGCTAAAATCTGTCCCGTAACAGATCCTAATTAAGGCGGCAGTAAATGCTTCAAAGTTGTCGCGTATGCATTTCGTTTCATCAATAAGGAGCCGTTCATTCCTCAACAACACTCAAGGAAAACTAAAATACTTATAAGGGTACTTATTAATGACTGTATAAGGTAATATTTTTGTATTCTAGCACCGAGTGATGCCCGTGTTCGGATATTTTGGCTGTAAATGAAAGTCACAAAAAGATTAAAAAGTATTAATCCCCGAATCTTCGAGCTGATGTTGACTAAAATGCCAGCCAGCGAAGGCAATCAGTTTTTTTCCACTGATACGAAAGTTCCGAATTTATGAGGTGATTACGGATAATGAAAAAAACACCCAGGGGTCGCTTATTCAGTCTTGGTGCTGGAGATGAATTTCACCATAATTCAGTTTAAAAAAAGCTGCTTGTTTGTTTGTTTGTTCTTAACTGTGTGTAGAAGAACAAGTAGCAGTGGAAGGATGATACAGGAGAACCGCCACTTGCAACAACTGGCAACACGCCACTGCAAACATCAATAAAAGTTTATAGTTTTCTAAAGCTACTTATGAAGACGATATAAAAACAAATAAAAAATAAAAAGAAACACTTAAAACAAATTAAAATGAGAAGTTTTGTGGTTCATTTATCACTTCACAAATAGATTATGTAACGTGATGCTACTGGAGGCCTAGTGAGTTATTGCTTTGCATAGTCTAATGGTAAAAGCGTAACCAACGAACTCGGAGGATATTGATGCCTCGGGTTCAAGTCCCGCTCTAGCTCGGCGACGCTCGTAAATAGCCAACTAGTCCGCCTCCTGCCAGTTGGGATTCTTAACCTGTTATGTTTATTTGAATTATTTGTTTCATGTATTTGATCGGTTCCACTAGCATTTCTGTGCTATAAATACTTCTGAGGGTAAATAACGGTCATTTATTAATTTTTTTTTTTAGAAATAGCATCTTTAAGTAAGAAAACTATTTACTGTTACTTCACTCTCTGCATGTCTCAGGTAATTGAGTGGCCTTCCGAAAGCAGACGAACGTCAGATGCTGAGGCCCCTGCTGAAACGCTCCCACCAATGTTGCGCCCAGCATGTTGGGTGCGTTTGAAAATTCTGTTGGGTGTTATTGATAGTTACAACAACGACACCCGAACACCAAACAGCAGCTATCTTCCATGCAACAACAATCAACACGGTCGGTGTTCAAACACATTCAACATGCATGGGTCTTAACATCAGTTGGTAAAGTACCGGACGGTTGAGGGGAAGGTCGCGGGTTCAAACCCCAGACCGGACCAACAACCAAGGTGTTAAGGGGGAGTTACACCTGAATGCTACGTTTTTGTCACCTTTTGACCTTTTCTCCTTATTATCTTCTCGAGATTTCATGCAATCCAAAAAAGCCATCATAGTTGGGTAGTGCATAATCCCATAAATATCTCAGAATTTTTGGGTGATTTTTAGAGTGTTTATAAAGAAGGAAAAAAGGGGCACGGGGAGGAGAGTGTTGTAAGGGAAGATGAGAACATGCAAATTGTTAAGTGATTAAAACTTAAATTTGGAGGTTAAAAATTAATTCCGGGACAAACACCAAACAGTTCGTCCTCAACCTGACATGCACCCGTGTTGCAGTGGACTGTCCGAGTGTTTGTGTGTGCCTTATTTTCCTTTTTTAATTTCTTCATAAAATCATTTCTTATTTCATCAACATCCAGGTACAACGCCCCCTTAAAAGAACTCGTAAAATTATGCTGGCTGTGTGCTCAACATCTGCTTCAGTTCAGATGATCGCGTCATTGGGCAGTGACCGTTGGCCTTCTCTCCTTCACCTCCACAAGTAAAACTTGAAGTGGACGCAAAAGAACCCGCAAACTGATCGAAAAGAGTATAGGGAACGTAGTTCCCGGTGCGTGTGGTCTGTCCTACTACATACATATACAGTATACCACTTTGAATAGTCCAGTTTCGAGTTCGCCATGACCGCTAAGAACGCATTCATACAGGGTTAGCCTCGACCTACAAATACCGGCGGGAAGGTGCCACAAATTTGAAAATTAAACAATAGACAGAGCTGTAAACACGTCATCTTCTCGCTGGAGGATCTAGGAATTTGTGAATATATTCACTTCAGATAGAGGCTAACCCTGCAAAAATGCGTTCGTAGTGCTTTAATTTATTCAGCGGTCATGGCGAACTCGAAACTGGACTATCGCTACACTGTAAATCCAAATTAAAATAAAATAAGCCATGAGATGGGATGGGATGGGATTACATGAAATGAGCTAAATACTATTTGAACTGGCTTTTGGCGCTTGAACTTTATAATTAACCAAAACAAAGTCAACTTTAAGTGAAGAGCATGAACACATTTAGATTTGCCCTACAGGTGACGCGAGAGTTTCGCATACTGTACTTAATTAACCCACACTTATAATTAGAATTTCAGTAGCGCGCGCAATTAGCGAGGCTTGTCTAAAACAATTGTCCTTTACAGTTGTTGATGAAGACGCTTAAACGATACAGAGGCACTTTAGATTAGCGCTTCAAACAAACAATTTCTGTTTGTTTTTCTTGTTCAACAGTCAATTAAACACAAATACATGTTAGTATGTACATGAAATCGAGTAAGTAGTTGGTTAAAGTGCACATCAAAACTCTTTTTCTTGTTTGATGGTCACTTACTTTCAATTCTTATGTAAATCACTAATAACAATTATTGGCACTTTTCGCGCCGAGATAGTCAGATCGCATAAGCAAGATCTAGCAACAGTATTTGCTTAGTTCAAATAAAACTATAATTACTCAGACTTCTACCAGTCTCTTTCTGTTCGAATAGTAGGGAGCTCACGCCAATAGCGCGGTGAGACTGGTCAAACCTGAAGTGCTAAGTAACCGCGCTGTTTCTCACCGCACTGTTGATGGATTGCGCTTGGACTACCCAAAAAGGGACTGCAAGTAGTCTACTATTACTCCACTCACGCCTGTTGAATATGAGATGACCATCGCCAGTTTGTCGCAAGTGCCCCGTTTGCTATTTTATCTTCTCTTATTCAACGCGCACTCGTAGGATAATTGATTAGCTATTCGCCCTCAAAAATGCGCGGGGACGTGCAAGACGATATTTTCTCTTCATGCTTCAATTCCAAGTTGACATATTTATAATTAGAAGTTTATGAAGACCATCAGCTTAAATTGAGCAAGTTTGAAATACTTTCATCCCTTAGCCAAAATTCCAGAAAAATTTTTAACCAAGTATTCTATTCAATTTGTTTATGTTTTTTAAGGTAGACGGTTTCTATGCTAAATTTTACTAATCGTTACATCAGGCAATCGAGCTTATGCTGAGAATTGTTCCTTGTCCATACCGAGTGTTATGATTTATGACTGTAACAACGTAACTATTGTGCTCAGACAGAGCACCTTAAGTACTCTAATTTTTAAAAGTCTAGAGTAGACTAAAAGGTTCTCAACATATACAGCGATAAAGGTTCTTAACTCTTAAATTGTATGCAATGTTCAGAAGCATTCACAGGCAAACCAACCGCAAGCCGAGCGTGAAGACTTTTATGGGTTCGAACAAATATAATTTATGGCGGCATATGCAAATTGGGGTTTTTCATCCACATTCAATTCTTGGTGAATGCTTCTTTTGGTGGCAGCAGGATGAAACTGGACAACCCAAACAAACACCCTTGAAATAAGGACGAGAGTCAACAACATAACATGATCTTTTGAAGTGATCCTCAAGTGCACGAGCGATACGCTACCATTAATGTGCACTTGAATAAACTGAGTAAAGAAATCTAAATCGACCTTTAATTAGCAATCTATGGACGGGAAGAGGTGTCTTTGGCCATCCACAATAATCAGTTGTGTTTCATTTCTTTACTTTAGATTACCTGTAACACTGCAGTAAAACCAAGTGGATCGTGATAAAAACAGATCAACGTAACGAAGCGTAAAGACTGGTTTGAGTTTCAAATTAATTATCTGATAATATCTACATTATAAACAGTGGCGTCAGACCGACGGAGGCTGACAACAACAATACTTTATTTCACTCCATAATTACTACAAGATAAATAATAATAATAGTAATAATAATAATAATAATAATAATAATAATAATAATAATAATAATAATAATACGGCAGATGATAGGGTGCCTCTTCATCAACCTTTCTGTGGAACTTATTAAAATTATTGGTGTCGTGGAGGGAAGAAGACTGAAAAAAAACCCCGGCACAAACCCTTGTGAAACAAAGACGTAAGAATCAATAATTAGCCATCTAGCGAGTAAACTGCTTGCAGTAGCCTTCGGGATAATCGAGCGAGCGCGCGCAAAATACGAACGAGCCGAGGAAGACTGGGACTGAACGAGAGAATAGAAAGGGGCTGCTATCTTAGCTGTTAACCGCGGTCAAACATAAGTTTCAATTTACATTTGACATGAGCCACTTTGATTGCAACTCAGAAAATGAATTATAGGCCACTCGCGGGTATATGGTTGTTATTCCTTTGTTAACATTGCTGAAAGTTTGTAAAGAGAAGACCTTATATTTTACGCATGCAGGCGTGGATCCAGAGGAGGTGAAATGGGTGAATTTTCACCCCCCCCCCCCCCCCCTTCCTTTTTTTCTGAGCCCCCTTCTTTCTTTCTTTCTTTCTTTTTTTTTTTTCTTATCCCTCAAATATTGAAATAATATTTGATTTCTCTGATTTCTCTGATTGAGGTGGAGAAAATTCACCCCCCATTTCAAAATCCTGGATCCGCGCCTGGCATGATTAAGTCTTTGTCAAGGCCCGGGCAAAGGGCCTCGACATTTGCTTGAACATCCGTTCGATTTTATTGCACCTTGTTGGACGATGTTGAACGCCGGGGATGGCAAACGGTTTGAACGCATCATCAACATTTGATTTAACAAAGCTTCACTAGAGGCCTGGTATTCAGTCCCGCGGTTGTTCAGTATGGAGAGACCGAACAGTGCGTATGCGTATACCTAACATGCTGAAAGCTCGTTGGAAGCGGGTTAGAAAGCGGATGGCAAACGGCTTCAACATCGTTCAACATTGGCGATAACAAAAGAAATGTTGAATGGATGGTGTAGCAAAGTTTAAAAGTTTTCAAACATCGATTCAACTTACATTCAACATGTTTCAACAAGGTTGAAAGTAGCCTCACACGCAGTCGTTTTTAGGGGACTCACCTCCTCCCACTAGTGGGGAGGAGGTGAAATACGAGTCCCCTAAAAACGACTGCGTGGGAGGCTAGGTTGAAAGGGGGTGGCAAACGGTACGTTTCGACATAACTGATCAACAAAATCGAACGGATGTTGAAGAAAATGCTGAAGCCGTTTGCCCGGGCCTTAAGTCATTTAAGTGAAAAGGGCCTCTTCAAAGCCAATGGTTCTATTTATGTTCCATTTATCCCAGACAAAATTACCAAAAGCAAGTTCCTCCTCTTCTCCACATCTTTCGTTAGTCTTTTGTAGTGTCTTGATTGTAAATTTAATTGTATAGTTTCGTGATTTCAAGGTTGGATATTTAGTTTATTACATATGCGGAATATATGCCAAGCGTTATGTGCTAGTCAACGGATTCACAAAAAAATGTTTCACAGCAATCAGCTCCACACCTACAATTCCGAGATGGCAAATTGCCAATTTTCAGAGTTAAGAATGAGAAAAGCCCTGTAAAGATGTGGTTGTTACTTTGAAAGCTGAAAGTTAACACGTTTTGCGAGAGTCTGTGTGCTTACTTTTTTTTAACCAAAAAAGTTAGTTTAAGACTAGGGACCCTCAAAATATCGATCGCGCTTCTTTTATATCGTTCCCTTCGGAGAAAGCGCCGCGTGGTATCTCTGATCTGCAGCCTGGGTACTAGGAAGTACAACAGACGAATAAACACTTTTTATCCGCACATGGAGTTTAATTCCAGCCATTCTGCGTTATTCTTAGAAATGCCAGTTACGACTAAAAGTCTTAGGTTTTACAAACTATTAGCATGCACTTGTTAACACTCTAAAACTTAAAATCTCACCCAAACTCCTAACGAATTATAATGACGGCAAACTGCATAGCACCATGAAACAAACTTAAACAAATACCACGCTTTCAACTGTGTACTTACACTGTTAATGACAATGACTAAACAAAATGTATTGTTCTTCGTGTCACAGATTGCAGAAAAAGGCAGAGGTGAAGTTATTCCCGTTACAGTTTCAACTTCAAAAAGAAAAGCGTATGGCTGGTTGATAAACGAATGATAAAATGCTATATGTAACCTTTAAACTCGGTGATGGAAACCCTCTACCTCCATAAGATACATGAGTTGAGCATCACTTAACTTCAACTAATAATGGGCGGTTTGTCTACACATGATAAAGCGTACCACAAGAAGTGTTTTACAGGAAAAAAAATACATAAGGATGATGTTGTGCCGGTCACTGACAAAAATCTGTTTGTTTTTTTTCCTTCCTTCCTTTTTTTTCCCTTTTTAGTATAATACGAAATAGCCAATCAAAGAATTCTCGTTAAAAAAAATAGCCAACACAGACAAAACAAGAAATGCGGAAAGAAGGGAGCAACAATCAACGTCACAGGCCTGCTCCAATCAGAAAGCAAATAATTTACTGAAAATACAAATACAAGGAAAGTTGAAAATAGTCAATTTTATCAAACTACAAGGACATTTGTCAGTGGCCAGCATGTCTTAGGGTGTTAAACTACAACCTACACACTTCAAAAGGCACTACTATAGCTCACTTTAGAAAAGAGTCAGTGCCCGCGAGTGATTGTGGGGACCTTTTGTGTGGACCCAAGCTACGAAAAAGCCGGGGCATGTGAGCAGCCGTGTGCCTTTGTGAACGAACAATTACAGGAACTCATCGGACACGACATTTTACAGAATACCAAGAGAGTAAAATTTCCCGTTGTGTTTGTTCACCTTAGCGTCTCCCAAACAATGCCATGATCACTCGCGCGGCCAATCTAGATCCCAGTTTTTTTTTTCAAAGTGAACTTTTCTTCCCGTGGGATCAACTGACCCGCGGGATAAAGTTCTCAACTCATTCTGTACTCTTCCTATTATCTTACCCTCCCACCTGACCCCTCTGGTACAATAATCCCTTTGGCACATTAAAAAATTGTTTCACATACATTACACGGCCTCCCTGCCTCTCCAAAGCTGGCTATAATAACGTTACACATGTGTAAGTTTGAGAACACAAAAGAAGCATTACATTCCCAAAACGGGGACAAATAGGGAATGGTATTTCAAGAGGTCGGATATGCTTTCCCGATACACTGTATCGATACAATTCAATTTATTGGAAACTGCACTTGAAGCAGTTAAAATATGAAGCGATTTGATAAAAGCCAAGAAACGAGCAAACCGAAGTTCGAAAAACTGCTCGACGGATCCTCATCAATATAAACTTTGCACCATTCGAGGTAAATTCAGAAGACAACGTAACTGCATACTTTCAAGAAGTTTACAAATTCGCGACATTCCCAAAAATACAGATCTGTTAGCATCAAATAGTACAACAAGAAAACGATACAGTACACCCCATCACGCGATAATTGCGACTAAAAAATACTCGTACTCTTCTAAATTCAATGAAAGTCTAACAACATCTACATTTGTACTGCAAAGAAATGGTGCTTAAACGAATACAGAAACCGTAGAAATAAAACATTTTGCTTGTTACAAGTGCAATGTTCAAAAATCTATATCAACAGCTTCCCCTATTCAAGTTAAACGCGCTTTTGCAAACACATGGCTGGAAAAAAACTATAATTACAATACACTACACACACTAGTGTAGCGAACAGCCACACGTCGTAAAATTCTTCAACTCTACAAACAAAATTCTGAATAGTGTACTTAATTACGAAGTTTATGCGATAGGCGATGAATATGTGGGCGTTTCTCAAAACTCTGGAAGACATTACGGGCGCGTTACACCATATTATGACCACAATGCATCATCATCAATGCATTCGAAAACACTCTATCATAGAAACATTCAGAGGATCACAAGATTAATAAAAAGATTGCACTACTTTAATCGAATACGGACCACCAATCTATGGGAAACGCATTGAAAAACTACCTCCCGGGACCAAAAACTCCTCGGACGTTTTGAGAAACGCACCCCTGATCATTTCGATAGTTAACGATAACCGTTCAAGCCCTTGTGCCAACATGCAAATTCTCCTCACCGTTTCCCTATTAGAGCGCTTTTCAATTGAGTGTCGTAAAACCAAAACCAAAGTTTATTACTCTGACCAATCACAACGGACGCAAACAGCGCAATCAGCCAATCAGAATACGAAGCAATCACATGTACATGGCACATGCGCGCGTGCTTCTCATTGGTTGAGAAAGTGGCGCGAGTTTTACCAACCAATCACCGAGCAAAGTCAAGCAAAACCAAAGCAAACGAGAATATGCCCTTTGCATGACGTGACCTTGTCAATCATAAAAAAATGGTCGCGGTACAAAATAGATTCCAGAAATAGAAAGAGCGGTGAAATTGTAAGATTGTCAAATTTGAGACCACTGATGTTTAAGAGCCAGATTTCTGAGCGGTTTGAAAGTTTCAAACTTTAAAAAATGTATTTTGCTAGATGGCAAGCTTTGCCATCGAGCAGCTTTTTTCCACACAAGTCTTAGTGAATTTTTTAAGCATTAAAATCCCAGTAAAATCTCTCACCCAAATGTCACTGGCTTCAAAATTGGCAGTCTTACCAATCTCATTGCACTCTTTCCATTTCTGGCATCTATTTTGTACCGTGGCCATATTTTTACGATTGAGGTCACGTGACACGGTCATGCAAAGGGCCTATTGATTTCGATACAAAAACTGAGAACGACCCTATTTCCAATTCTAGTACTAAGGAAAGTTTAAACGTTCAGATTTTTCTTCTTTAGTGGTTACTCCTTTCACCACCACGACTTGTTTGTTTGGTCGAGCAGTTACACTGTGAGGAGATGTTTGATGCTGTCCACTGTTAGGGCTTCAAAAGTTGATTCGTTATTTCACTGAAACAAAATATTCCTTCCAGTTCTAATTAAAGGTTTTGACGCCAAGCCTCACAGTCGCTTAGGATTTCCGCTTCTCACTTCCCTTCACCGACATGGTGAAAACTGTCTATTGAAAAGAACATGCACTTTAACGGGGTAACCAAGAATCTCCTTAAATATAAAACACCAATTACATAATTTATCAGCAGTATTGTTTGCAACAAAACCAAAACTGAACGTAAGCTGTGGGCCCCAACTCACTAAAATCTCTCGCAAACACTGTTGCCATAATTTGATCCAAGATGACGATATTCGCGGGACATTACTATATGCATGTATTTTTACATAAATCTGTACATACATACCACAGTACTTGTTACTTCTGATTCAATTTCAGCTGAATAACAAAAGGTTTATTATGGGGTCATGTAGAAGTCTCGCTCCACAGTTACTGCTTGGGCTTTCATACAATTTGTTTTTCATCATGATCCCAAGTAACAACTGAGCAGAAGATTACTCGCCATACTGCAGGTGACGGAATGATACGTTTGTATAATTGGGTTCAGTGAATGTTAACGCTGTACAATTCATGTTTAAATATCATACTGAAGTACTAATAGCCTGCAAACAGGTTTCAAAGAAACAGGGTTCAGTTGGTAGAGTACAATAGAGCTGATAAATATCATTCAATTTTCTCGCCCCAACTAAACCGTCAAATCCCACCACTCCACCCCTCCTCCAATCCACTCCGTGGGAGAGGGGTGAAGGAAGCCTGCCCACAGGCTACAATAGTAACAAAATGGTCAAATTGCATACAAGTGGCATGTTTATACATGTACTGGCAAAGTCACTAAATGCTGTTCTTGAACTGAATTCCAAATGAAGAAAATATTGCATGCATGCAACAATTGTGTTTTAGGTTTGACTTGAGTACACTATACACATTGAAAAGAGTACTTGATTAAATACTATAAATTACTACTTTTTTAAACACTAATGCAGTCACAAGTTATATTTGAACTGACAAATCAGCTTTAAATCGAACATGAAGAATGAAATCCTTTGTAAATTTTTTTTGAAGCAGCATTCAATATAAATTCCCAGACTTTTTCCTGCCTTTGAAACAACTTAGTGAAGCACTAACCATAGGCAGTTTTACCCCATTTGGTGCAATTGTGGGCAAACTGTTAAGTTCTACTGGGAAGGAGTGTTGTTACTTCACCGAATGTACTGTAGCAGAAGTATACACAATGGCAAGTGTTCACCTGCTTCATGAAACATTTGCATGCAGGCCCCACACATACAGGTAAATTCTTATACCTGCATAAGGATAGAATTACAATTGTAACTTTTTTTTTCAAGAATGAAATTAATACTGGAATAGAAGTCTCACCCAGGCAGTATTCAAGCAGTCATGTAAACATGCTGATGCTTGGATATTTTAGTCAGTTAAAAGCATTCTTTGTCTTACGATGGTCAATACAAAGCTGCTTTGTCATTAGCAATTGAAAAACATAACTACTACAGACATTCTATTAAACAAGATAAAAATCACTTCTCTCTATCCTTTTATGCAACCAATTTGTGAGACACCAAAGCAAGCCCACTGTCTTAACACATTCATAAAAAAATGAGCAAGGAAAAGAAAGGTCCACGATGGCTGGACTGGTGTACCAGACTGAATACAAAACAAGCCTAACAGAGACTTGATTTCTAAAAATGGTTTATGACAAGTCAGCCTTTTTACATCTTTCTTACAAATTTACAGTAATATTAAGGTGCATGCATAACACTACCTTGGATGATGAGCGCCTGGCATATAGCCATACACCGGTACACCACCATTGCTGAAGCTGAGTGCTTCAAATTCCACGAGTAGCGATTGGTGATCAGATGGGAAGTGAGGGTGCGGCCATCCAATGATCTTGTTTTCCTTGACATACTGCTGACTGACTGAGCCGAGTACTCCAACTGGAACAAGCAAATCAGAAGTGAAATAAACATAATCAATCACTCCAGTGAATGAGTATGTGAGGTTACTGTACTTCATCTGTTCCTCAGAGTATGCTCGTTGGAGTTTGAAACAGTGCGTTAGATCTCCACATTTCTCGCCATTCTTGCCATTGCTGAGGCGTGAGAGGAATCCCTCGTACTTCATGTCAAGGAAATCACCATGGTCACTTCGAACTCTACCTTTTTCTAGGAATTCTACCACACCCGAGTTTGGTAGTGAGTTAAGATCTCCACAGCAAACCAATGGAATGGATTTGCTTGGTGGTGTACCATTTTTACCTTGAATGGAAAATAAATAAACTTAAGTTTGGTTAGGACCTTCCCAAGTGGACACTTGTACAACATAATAAAGTGATTCCCAAATCCACACTTTTATGAAAGATCATAACTTTTGGGACATCATGAAAAAATAATTCACAGTTATGACTGTCTACTTTTGGAGCTAGTTTAACTGCAAGACACTAAATTAGCAATAATGATGACAAAGTTTACAAAAAGACAACTAGATATTCACTCATCACTAGTTCAACCTACATCTATCGAATGGTATGGCTGTAATAACATGGCAAAAAAAATAACAGCATCATCTCTGACTCCAGATGTCAAATTGCCATAGAGATTTTAACTACCAGTATGTTTTGATTTTGAGACAAAATGAAACCTTACACCAATAATTATTATTGCCCAAAACAAAGCTATATAGCATGTGTATGGTCCTGATGCTACTTTCACTTTCTGTTGTGAGAACTGATGCACCAAAGACTTGCACAACAGCTTAGGGAGTGTGCGTCCACAACATTTAGGAGCTATAGCAACTGTACACTCCCCACCAATTTATCTGTAACACCACACGAAAGGTCGCAAATTCTCACATCACAGCAAGACAAAGTGTTCCCAACATTAACGCTCAATCCATGGCTATCCCCCCACCCCAACCCCAATGTTGAATTGACATCGGGTATGCCCCCCAAAAAATCGTCAGTGGCAGAATTTTTTTCTGCATGACTGATGTGGATTCAACATTGGGGGAGGGAAAATGAGGAGGGTGTTACAAGTTTGTCTTGGAGTGTGTAGTTTAAGATGCTGGGTGCACTGCTGTGCCACAAGTCCAAGATGTAACTCTCCTTACCTCCTTGAACCATAAATCCAGGGTTAATTTCCTGCATGATGTTCATCAGCTCATGCATGAGCATCACCGTTTGAATCAGCTTGACGTCCTTGAATTCAGGATCCCAGTGGATGTGGACATTGGACACAAGCACCTGTTGTCGGGGCATGCTCATATCATTGTTGTAGTTGATATAGCCCTCTTTGAGTTCCAGCAGTGCAGCAATACCAATGTTGTCCTTTGTCATGACTCTGTTGAGCATGTCATCAGCACCCGATGCATTTGCCATGGCAAGTTGGTTAAACTCTATTAAGTATTCTTTTACAAAGGTGAATCTAAATAAATAAAATAAAAAGCTTTACAGTCGAACCTCGATTATCCGGACTCGTGGGGACTGGGCAGAACAGTCTGGATAATCGGGAGGCCAGATAATCGAAAATATGAATATTAACGAGCCAAAACTAAACCTGAACGACTGAACACCTGAGCAAATCAGAGCTCAGTGAAATGCACTACCGTAGTATGGCACGCGTGAGCTCAATACACGTACAGATTTGTGCCTTGAAGCAAAACAAATTCAATTTGAACCGGAGTTTTATTACTTAATTTCAAGGGAAAAAGTTTTGCTGTGGATCTTAAATATGGCTAATTAATATCCATGAAAAACTGGGACCAGCTAAGCAAGTCCAGATAATCGAAAAATCCAGATAATCGAGGTCCGGATAATCGAGGTTCAACTGTAAGGTGAAAAGAGTAAATCTACTTGTTTTTGTATGTATTTATCTGTACAGTTACCACTAAATAAATAAATAAATGGATTTAGCACAAGCAGAGCTAAATGGGGGCATTAAAAAAAGACTGAAGCAAATGCTGCAAATTTAATGCCTCTTTTAAACTCTCTACTTGAAGAGAGGTTTAATTAACTTTTAAACAAGATCAATATTTCGACACAGGAGTACCATGGTCAGTGGAATTACCATCTCTTTATATCTGATAACCATCATCCCCATCACCATGCCCTACATACATGTACCCATTCAGCTGCGACATAGTTGTAAGCACATTAAGATTTCTTTAAATGCGCCAAAGTGCTATAGTCATTTTGGAATAAATACACTAATTTTTTTAGCTATGCTGAGCATCCGTGGTGAAGTGGTCATTGTCTTCGCATCTGATGTATTTAACCAGGGTTCAACTCCTGCTAGTGACACTTCTCTGTTTTGTTTTGTTTGTTTGTTTGTTTGTTTTTTGCATTTCTCTTTTTCTTCTTCTTCTTTTATTCTTTTTTTATAATAACAAGTCACTGTTATTATTGTTATTAAGGGAAGTATGTTGATAGGGGTCTACAGATATACACTGCAAAAAAATAATAGACTCAAACACAAGCACAATGCATCAGATGTAAGAATCATCTTTTCGTGTCTTTTCTTTTGTTTAGCACTACATAATGTATTTTTGCAGGCCCGAGTTGAGGCTAATTGTAGCCACTTGTTGTTATTCTTTTTTTTTCTTTCAGGATAGCCAAGCTATAATATATTAACACAAAAACAACTGCATGACTCAAATCTACAGTACATACTTGGATGTCCTATAGAAAATTGCACAGCCATCCACATATTTGCGATCTTCTTCCGTCATAGTTCTTGCTCGAGACTTTGGACTGAAAATTCCATCATAGCCATGTTGTTGAAGTTCAGGCAAGAAAAAGTTGTAAAATTGTTCTGTCTCAATTTCCTAAGAGACAAAGACACATGGATATGTTGCAGGTAAAAATTAAATTCTGGTAAAAAAAAATAATTAATCTACAGCTGTAGGTTGAAAATCAATTTCATTATTTTGTCTTCTAGCCCTAATTAATCATAACTGGGGCTAGGAGACAAAGAGAATTGAGATCAACCTAGATTAAAAATTTTTTACCTGAGTTAAAGTTTTGCATACAACAGATACATAATTGATTGGCAAAACCATTCAGCAACATTTTTCCTCATCAACTCTTACATGTATATTTTTACTCTTACTCCGGCTGTAAACAGGCCAAGTATAGTTTTGCACCTTTGAATTTAATGTTTGTGTTGCTTTGGGTGATTTTGAACCCAACGTAATGGAGTTCCAAAGGAAAAATATCTTAATAAATTTTCAATTCAGAAGACAACAAAGTTTCTCACTAACCTGTATTTAACCTTTTCAGAGATAAAGCAAAATGAGAACATGCACTACACAATACCTGCAAGCTAAGGATGTCAGCCCCATAATGAATAATCTCCTTTAATATCGCTGTTTTCCTGTATTCCCAATTTAAAGCCCATGATGGACAGTATCCATAGATTTGACGAGTACAGTACTTGTCGCACAGTACATTATAACACATGACACTGAATGTCACTAAATGAAAGACAAAACAAACAAATTTTGAGTTTCTAGTTTAAAAAGCAGATTTTGTTATTTGCATGCACATGTCACAAAGTTACATGGAATTACATGTATGCAGCAACCTTTTAGACTGGCCAAAGAATCAGATTTTTTACTTCTCTTATTCACATACAACTGTAACAAATGCAATCACTCAGAAAGTCACCAAGAAGGTGAGGATAAAATGCAAACTGCCACACATCAGCAGCTAACAGGCCTTGCTGTCTGATATGACCAGAAGGGTATTTCACCAGGTCTACAAGTACATGTACTGTATGATGGACTCCTTACAGTAATAGAGGCAAAGAATTCGTTGAAATCTGGTGAACTCACATGCAGGATTCCTTGCTCTCTCTGGTTGTAATGTAATCCATTGTCTCTCTGGTGGTCGAGGACAAACTGCAACAAGAAACAACAACTTCAATAAAAACTGCAGCCACTTCAGATCCAACTGAGATGTCTTACCAGAAAACAAGAGGCTACAATTAGCCTAAATTCGGGCCTGCAAAATACCTAATTTAGTGCTAAAAAAAGAAAAGAGGTATGTCTGTCCTTCTTACATCGAACCCATTGTGCTTGTGTTCATGTCATTTTCTTTGCAGTGTATATCCATAGACCCCTATCAACATATAGCCCTTTAAAATTGCAAAATTGCTTTATAGCTCAACCATTGATAACAATAATTATAACACTTGTCAAAACTACTAAAAAAGAAGAAAAAGAGAAACACAAATAATAATAATAATAATAATAATAATAATAATAATAATAATAATAATAATAATAATAATGAATAGGTGCCACTAGCAAGACTCAAACCCAGAACATCTGTATCACAAGCGGTGACAATGACCGCTAGGCCATGGTCATTCAGTATAACTAATGAGGTAAAAATAGTGTACTTATTCAAAAATGACTATTTTTAGTTAGTGCTTGTGCAGAAACACCGGAAGTGAGCTTTGCGGATGAAACACGACGACAAAGTAAAAGAAAAATGGAGCTCATTTTCAGACTCGGGCAGCATTCCTAGCCCGAGTAATAAATAATCAAGTCCATGCTGAACACAGGATAAAAACTTAATTTTGAGAGCACTCACCTTCCAATAGCCTCCTTCGCAGATGTCTTTGGGCTCCTCACGCGTTCCTTGCCCACCAACGTCTGCTGAACTAAACTACCACTTCCGTTTGCGGCAGTTAGCCAATCATAGTTCCTTTTCCAATTTATGGAAAGTAGGACTTCAACCCATGGATTATTTTCACAGACGATGCACGTGAATCGGGTGTCGATTTTCATTCTTACGCAGCTTGTTATTGATTTCTTCAAAACAAAGGCTAACCGCCGACGAACGGAAGTGGCAGTTCAGTTTGGCAGACGTTCGTGGGCAAGGAACCCGTGACGAGCCCAAAGACGTCTGCAAAAGGAGGCTAACCTTCCAACACATTAAGTTTACCACAAGCCCTTATTTCCCACTCAAACTTGAAAATTTTGTGTTTGCTATTGTCCTCAAATTTCCACACAAGTTATTTTACATGTACTAAACTGGAACCTCGATTTAACAAGCATCTATATAACAAAGTCTTTGATATAATGAACGATAATTACTGTATTCTTCAGCCCTTCCTTTTAAAATGTATGGCAAAGGACATCAATATAACAAACCAATTTCCCCAGTCCTTTGGCACTTTGTTAAATCAAGGGTCTACTGTATTTCTCAGATACATGTATACACATTAAGTGTTTTATTGAAGCTAGCTATGCACTGGTTTGGTATACACCACAACAATCATTCACCTCAATGTTGCTGATTTGTACTTGACATTTTGTAACATCACTATGCCCAGCACTATCCAATTCAATTTCAGTGAACAATAATGAAAGTTATTTACGACCTAGATTTTTGGCATTTCTGATGAACCCCTTAAGCCCCAAGTAGACCCAAGTTTTCAACCTGCGTCTACTTGCGAGTCTGTTTGTCCAGGGCTTTAGAGCACAGTCTTGATTACATGTACATTGTAGATGCTGGTCACTGGAAGATTTAAAGGGGTTAAACCACTTTGAGCTCCCTTTAGTGTCACAATCAATCTTTTCCTGTATCTAAATATTGTTATCAATATAGGACAAGTCTGGAAAAGTCTGACTTGCTTAATACCCATCATAAAAATGTGACCTTCAAAATACACAGACAGCAAAAAGAACCAGGCAACAACATAATTATACATCAATAAGCCGGTGATCAGCTTTGCAATAGTGGTTTACCCAAACAAAAGCCTAAAAAACCTCAATCAATAGCTTGCCAAACATTTGACAATTTGTCGGCTCACCAATAGAGTAGAGAAACGTTGCCAAGTTTCTTTGTAATCCAGACAAAATGCAAAACTGACATTTGAAAAACTTAAATATTATTATAGATTGCATATATATGGTCTCTCTTAAAAACAAAAAATAAAAATATAGTTAATTTGCCTTGAAATGTCGCAAACAAGTTTTGAAATGCTTTAATGTGACTAACCTAAAAACTGTAACTGTTAAAATATCTCCTGCAATTTCATTCTGAACAGAGAATGATCTAGAAATGACAAATTCTTTTTGTAATTTACAAAAACCAAAAGTACATGATATTGTAATAAATTAAGCCTCTGGAAATACATAGTGATAGATGTCTTTGTAAAACCATGTTTTTGGTAACAATATTTAAAAAATAATAATGCTTCATAAAAACAAATAGTAAACATGAATAAACCCACAGCTATCAAGGGTGGCACTGGGTTAGCTGAAAGTCAATGCATGATAAGTATTGATAGCCACATTTTCAAAAAAAAAAAAGCCCAATATTCCATGTGTGAGGTGGGGACATTATATGGGATGTTTTTCGCTGCCAACAGGCCTCACGGCGAATATTCCTGGTACATACAAAATGGCAAATATTGACCTAACTGTGAAAAGCCAATTTGGACGATGTTGTTTCTCATCAACAGAAATAATTATTAAATTAGTAGATTCCTTTCCTCTTTAAATAATCAAAAAACCTTGTACCAAGTTTGAATTCAGGAACGAAAGAGGGCTAAGATTAAAAGAACTAATTTTGAGCCAATACAAACAAAAATAAAAGGTTAGTGAAATTAGCACCCACACTACTTCCGGACTACACACTGTAGCATCGCGTCAAACATTTTCGAGAACAAAGTAACTGGATTGCACTGTGGAAGGCACTTATCAATTTTAAAGTCTCAACAAAGCAATTCGTTGCGGCTTAGATGTAATGTTCGAACATAACATGGCGGTTTGGGACGGTTATTGTTCGTTCAATTGAAATAGCATCCTTTTCTCGCGCTGAATACAAAATGATAGACTTCTATATGTAACTAAAGTAAGTTATCACAAAGTAAAAGCTACGAGTTTGCCCATGTTTTACAATACAATGGCAGCGCTCTTTAGAAATGTAGATCGAGAAAGAACAATTTACCGAAATAAATTGTGGGATGAGGGTTTATCAATAAACTTAAATATGCCATAGATTCTATGGGTTGTGAAGTTCATCATTATGCCACAGAACCTCGTGCAAAACAGACAAAGAAAAACATCGTTCGCAAAGCAAGCAATCTAGTACCACGTTACAGACCATACGGTAGAAGACAGACAGTTATGAACGAGTCCATAGCGGAAATAGATGAGAAATTGGACATTCGAGTCAAAAGACTCTTGATAGAACAACGACTAATTTAGAATTGGCACCATAAACTTTCGCTTTGCAGGTTACTTACCAGTTAAATGGTCCAGCATAAAGCTCAGAAGTTTAGCTGTTCCATTTTGCTCCGCATTTATACTTAAAACCTCCTGTGGCAACGGATTTCCTTGCAATCCAAGAGTTTGTAACTGGAAAAGTTTGCCCAGTTCGTTTGGTAAAACTCTGAGGTTATTATTGCACAGAAGTAGCTCACGTAATGTGACCAGATCTCCAAGTTCACTGGGCAAACTTCGCAATTTATTCGACGATAGATCCAAGTGCTTGAGTTGAGCAAGCCTGGAGATTTCTGGGGGAATCTTCGTTAGATTATTGTCGTTTAAAAACAACGCAGTCAAAAAGTCCAGCTGCCATAGTGTCGGGCTCAAATTACGAATCGTAGCCGTAATTTCCAGTTCGGTCCAACGCGACTTTTTGCCATTAGCTGCATCTTCGGGACTCATGAGCGTATAAGTTCTTCGAATATCATTGTTTTCATGCTTTTCTTTCGGCATTTTGGGCGAATCATGACACTCTTTTCCTGAAGTAATACTCCACAAAGATGGCGTACAACATGGCCCTCGAACATGCAAGGTTTTGGATCATTTGCAAGTGACGTCATGACTTTTCTGTAAATAATTAGCATACATTTGTAAAGCGGGATAACCCGTAACTCCCCGAACCAGCGCTGAACTGACCGTAACCAAACAAACCATGGACCACATACACACCAACTTAAGAACCGTTTTCCGTTTTAAATGGCCACATGTGATAAACAAGTCTGAAATTATTCGAGTGGATCCCAGCTGCGACATGATGGCAGGATACAAAAAGACACTGGAAAATACTTTAGCAAGGACCACCGTTGCAAAATAGAAGAGCCGGATCCTGTAATAGATCTAACCAGCTATAAAATTGTAAACTAGAAAACGGTAAAAAACAAGCAAGGCTGGTTACACGGCTAGGAATATATATTTAAACCAATATTTCGGGAGGCACAGCCTTCCTTCATCAGGGTGTTACATATTATGACCCTAAGATGAAACGACGTTACAGTTTAAAAAAAGTTGTAGATGTAACATGATATTATAATAAAGGTAAACAATACAACGTAAAATAAAAAACGTAACATGAAAACAAAAAGATAGGTATTATATTTCTTCTTTTCTGTTGATACCTAACGGTTCAAGAGTTTGACCTCTATCAATTAGATATGCTTCCCTAGCTCTTCGTACACCGTCACGGTTAGATTTGGACAGTTCTAGTGGAATTAGTTGCATGTCAGAAGCGCTGTGACCGTTAGAGAGAACATGTTCTGATACTGCAGTGGGTTTAGAGCTGTTGGTTTGTTTGTCGACTGTTCTGCGATGTTCGTTGAAACGGTCCTTTAGTCGTCGTTTAGTTTCGCCTATGTATTGTTTGTGACAGTGATTGCATTGTACCATGTATATGACATTTTTGGAATTACAGTCAATGTGATGTTTGATAAATCTAGTTTCGCCGGTGGAATGAAAAGTATAGGTTGTAAGTCCATCAGTTATGTAGTTGCATGTTAAACAGTTGTGGCCACAGCGAAAGGCACCAAGGGGTTGATTATTTTTAGCAGGTTTACGTAGTTTAGCACTGACCAATACATCTACAACTTTTTTTAAAACTGTAACGTCGTTTCATCTTAGGGTCATAATATGTAACACCCTGATGAAGGAAGGCTGTGCCTCCCGAAATATTGGTTTAAATATATATTCCTAGCCGTGTAACCAGCCTTGCTTGTTTTTTACCGTTTTCTAGTTTACAAAAAGACAGCCTTTTTTTTTAAATATATTTAACGTGGTCAATACGCTTAGCTAAAAAGCTAGTTTACAGGTACGCCACGAAATAAAAAGAGAAAAAAGAAATTATAAAAGCCTGGGTGATAATTTTTTCTCAGAAACTAATAAACAAACGTTGAATTCAGATTGATATTACAAAACACTGTTAACATTAAAAAAAAGGTTTTGTAACTAACGATCAGGTCCATTCAGTTTGATAAGAAACGACAAAAAACGACCGTGAACAGCTCCTGCTTTGCCGCAGTATTGTCTATCACTACACCAAACCGCCTTCCATCAAAATGCAGCTGACTTCTTCGTGCCAGTTTTACACAGGGACTGCAGATTGTTTACCCATATCTTCTAACAATCAGTCTTGACCGAGGCCTATACACAATTATTGGTTTAAAGCTTGCCCCAAAAGATAGTGCAATACGCTGAGCACAACCTTACAAATAAATCCACCGCAAACTAGTAGAGTTAAGTTTACCTGTCAGTCTTTCCATCATGAGCTCCAAAAAAGTTCAATAGAAAATTTTCTTGTTGTTGTTTATTCGACACAAAATTCTATACAAAGTAATCATACGTTGGACCAAAGCCAGGGGCTTAAATGGCTTTTGGCCAGAGACATAGCCTACTTTACAAAGAACAGTAGACAAAGCTAGCTAATAAACTAGATAGAAAAGATGGGTACCTGTAGACCTACAGAAATGCAAAACGAATGACAGCAATCCAAGTATCCCCAAAAAAGTCCACAAACAACCAATTCTAACCAAAAAAATAGTTCTATGCAGTCTCTGTTTCTAACAGTCCGTGTTCAACCGTTTCCCCAAGGATTACTAATAAATGAAATTAGCTGAAATTTGCTCTGTGTAATGAGTTTCGCCATCGCCGGCCCACGGGTGGCCGTCCCCTCTTTTCTGTCCTCATAGATTTGTTTGTGATTGAGTCTGCAAACTGACTCCGTCCACCCAGCGAGTGTCTACAAATTGAAAGCTGTAAAAAAATGTTTATCCCTCAATTCAGTTTCCAAAAGCGGTGGTGAATAGACTTGTTCCATTATTTTGTTCATCTCACCAGAACCGAGCCATACTGGATAACAACCGCCCGGTTAGCTCAGTTTGAAGGAGTTCCGGATTGCTGGCAAACCCAAGAACGGACTGGACATCAAAACAGCTAATAGGGAACTAAGGGTCATTCTGAGCCGAATGGCGCTCAGCCTTTGGCCTTGTCTTATTCACCTCCATAACAGGGCGGGGGAGGGGGGGGGGGTGCAGAACACTCCAATAGCGCAACCCTAGCTCCAGACGTAAAATTTGAAGGGGACTCAAAAGAACCCACACGCTGACCTGAAAGAGTGAATGGCATCTGAGGGTTAGGAGGAGGCTGTGTGATTGGCTAACACCCTTTTCCCAAAAAAGATTAATGGTTACTGAAAACAACGTCAGTAAATCTCGCTGCCGTCCCTAAGTTCCTCGCTAAACAGAGTAGAGATTTTCACTGCGAGCAAATAAGAAATTTAAACAATATGCTCAAGTGTGTTAAGGCTTGGATATTTATAAGTAGACGACCCCCCCCCCCCCCGGCAAAGATTTCAAAGTGCTTCCATTTTCTGCATATAAGATGACTTATTCTCATCATAAATTTTTAATTAGAAAAGTATTTCACTTGTTTGACCTGATGAGAGTTGTCTTAAGTGTCACGTGACATCTCTCGATTAATGACGTCACGATGCGTATTTTTGGAAATGGGGAACGTTTGCACTTAGAAATTCTAAAAACATAGTGCTTTAAAATGTTTAGAATAACCAATTTAATGTTATTCTGCCTTTTAATGTGGTATAGGTCATTTTTATTGTGAGATATTTGGATATCAATTATGTCACGTGATCTATCTGTCTTAATTGAGCGTTTCCGTTAACACGTGGACATGATTAAAAGGCGGCATGATAAAGCCCTTAATACGAGAAAGGCCAACAGAGAACTAAAAGGATTTGTGTAAGATGGCTTTCCATTACCCATTTTCGACTAAAGATTTGCATCGTTTTTAGCCGTTAAAAGGTCACGTGACCATAATTTAAGATGAAGGAGCAAGTTAAATGATTAAGCATACGGATACTAAATTGCTTGCCAAGTTTCATAACGATTGGATAAATCCTTCCCCTTAAAACAAAAATATGCCAATTTAAGAGCAGGTCAAGCCTTAATACACTTGAGTGTGCCCGCAACTTGGTGAATAATGGCAAATCGCCCGCAATTTAAGAAATTCGAAGCCGTCTGGTGAGTTTCAAAAGGGTCAGGAGATTACGGAAGAATTCGAAGTGAAGTAAGTTTTTCGACGTTTATTATACAGTACAACTGTTCCCACATATTTACCAGGATAACTTATTTTAAGCTTAGATTACATAATCCATTGTCTGTCCTGTAAATTTAAGTTTTTAAGAGTTGAGGTGGGGTGAGTGGCGGGCCTGAGAACAAAAAGAATAATAAACGAGAAGGTCAACGAAAGGTGTGAAAAGAAAGAGGGGGAACCGGGAGAACAGTTGAGGGAAAAATTTGATGCACCGATCGATTATAATAGTATACAATAGAAAAGGTACAAAATCTAAAAACGCACATCGGGAAGAGGGAAGGGAGTAAAAGGCAAGGGAAGGAGGAATCCAGAAACCTTGTCTCCGACCTCCCACCCACCCACCAACCTACCCGACCTCCCACCCACCCACCAAACTACCCGACCTCCGTACAGTAAAAGCCAGAGTAGTTTGTTAGTTGAAATACTCAAAAACTCTCACTCCAAAGCCAAAAAGACCTAAAAACACTGAAATCCAGGTACCACTTGATCCAAAAGTCATTTTTCCGATTCTAAATCCGCATTTGCTCCGCTCAGCATAGAAGATAAAATCATTCACATTTGCGCGTTCACGAAAAGGATGTCCCTCGCTCCAGTCCCCTGGACTCATGTTGTTTACTTTAGACAGCAGGTCCTCACATTTCCATGTCACTCTTGAGGCGTAAACACATGGCACTAGAAATATTGCAAAGTTTGCGGCAAAAATAATGGCGAGGAAAACGGTCGGTGCCCCACTGAAGTGTCGGCTCAATAATTTAAAATGTATCGAGTCGAACACAAATACTGCGAGACAGTACATACCAGACATTAGCCAGTGGACGATAAACCAAGGTTTTAGTGCTTGAGAGGTTGATGATAGTTCTTTGCATAATTTTTGATGCATCACGGTTACGTCATTAAGATTCCCTTCACTAATGTCGCAAATTTCCTGAAAACAAACCTCTGCTAGCCTTCCTAATGCGCATGTCAGAACAACGAACACACAGCAACAAATGAATGCCGTGAAATAGACGATTAAAACGCTGATCGCAAAGATAGCATAAAATCTTATTTTCTTGTGTGCAACAATTGATAGGGGAAATGCGCTTGCAAACGATAAACCGAGGAAGCAAGTAATCAATATAGTATTGATAACTAACCACTCGCGAGTGGTCACCTTTGCTTGTACAGATGAAAGAGAGAGTGACGGTAGTTGCTCTTGTAAGCGCCACAGAGTATAGATTAAGAGAATACAAGTTATTATATCGGAGAATGCATTCCACGCGTCAAAAGCCAGAGTTGTCTCGTAGATTTTAGTGAAGATCGCCATCGGCTCGCTGCCATTCAGTTCGTGTGCCCCATTTGTGACATTTGTCATGCGCTGTGCGGTCCAAAAACGATCTACAAAGGGGCCATAAATTCTTGGAATCAGAATTTCTGCCAGCAGAGAAAAGATGTTTAAGACGACAAAAAGGCAATGTAGAGCATAGTGCTTTTTCCGTGGGTTCCACAACCCCGTAGCTTTAGTTGCAAATCTAAATAGGTTCCCTGAACCCAGGACCTTGTAACAACGATTTCTGTTTTGGCAAGGTGTTTTTTCGTTGTTTAACGGATTTGAAAGGAGGCCAGACTCCGCATCACGATCAGACGTTATATCCTCTGCAGTATGTCTACCACTCTGTTGGTAGAAGAACTCGCTTGGCCTGTTTTCCTCGCCAACGATCGTGAATAATGGACGGGATGTCGCCATGTTTGGATGAAAAGCGTGGACCTCCTTGCGGACTGGACCTTAGGGACCGTTCATTTTTTATGAGAGAGGGGGTGCTGGTGGGATTTGGGGGGGGCCACTCGAAAAAAATTGGCTTGTAAGGGGGGCCAGCCGAAAAAAAATGAAGGAAAGGGGGGGGGGGTCGGATGAAAAAATTAGATTAAAAATAGGATAAGAGATGTTTACAAATGGAAGAAAAATTGTGCTCTTTTATTTATAACAAATATGCTAAAACAGTTCCAGGGTAACAAGAAAACTTCTCAACAGCTTTTATATTTTATAAGGACAGTGAACATACCATAATAACAGTCTTGAATAGCAACAACTTTCTTTTCATTCATAAAAATGTTGTTGTCAAGCTCATATAAGCTTAATTAAAACCAATAATTTGAGTCCTGAATTGGAACTGACCTCGTTACCAGAGCTTTTCTCTGAGAAATTTAGTGGTAGCGTAGTTTTGTCTGACCCAGAGAGCGTAGCTAGATTTGGAGACAAATTCATTGTGAAAGCAAAGTTTGTGGTTGACTATCTCCAGCATCTTGAGGTCATAGAGTTTTAAAAAAAGAAGAGACTGGCGGAAAGGTCCAGGGAAAGTAGGGAGGCAAGAGAAAAGTCCTATGATGATTATCATTGGGCTACTTTGTGCGAAGATGCCGCCAAGCTAAAAAAGCTCCGTGCGCCAGAATTGAACAAATACTTACAAAATCATGGGCTATTAAAACAGCATCGGAAGAGCAGCAAGAATGACAAAGTGAAGACAATTATGGGACACTTCCTGCAGATGAATACTCTCAGAACAGGTCAAGCCGAAGTGAGAGGCAGCAATGAATCAGGTCAACTAGACAGCAGTGGTGAAAGCAGTGAGGGAGAAGAAACTGAGGATGATTACAAGAGTGATGCCCCTGACTCTGAAGACGACTCAAATGATGTCGTTCTTGCTTTTATCGCCTCAGGCGAGGAATATGTAGACGAGCGGCCAGCTACAACACGCTCAGGATGAGCAGTAACAAGAAGAGCTGAAATTGACTTTTCATTCTTTTGAGTGAGGATTTGTTAAAAACAGCTTTCTAGCTTTCAGTTTTCTTTCACTAAATTAAGTGAGAGGCAGCAATGAATCAGGTCAACTAGACAGCAGTGGTGAAAGCAGTGAGGGAGAAGAAACTGATGATGATTACAAGAGTGATGCCCCTGACTCTGAAGACGACTCAAATGATGTCGTTCTTGCTTTTATCGCCTCAGGCGAGGAATATGTAGACGAGCGGCCAGCTACAACATGCTCAGGACGAGCAGTAACAAGAAGAGCTGAAATTGACTTTTCATTCTTTTGAGTGAGGATTTGTTAAAAAAACAGCTTTCTAGCTTTCAGCTTTCTTTCACTAAATTACGTGAAATGTAACAAAACGAAATTTTAATTTATTCATGGGGGGGGGCCTTCCAAAAAATTACTCTGATGGGGGGGGGGGGGCACGCGAAAAAAATCGGAAATTGGGGGGGGCATACAATTTTCAAATTACACTCCTCCAAATCCCACCAGCCCCCCCCCTACCCCATAAAAAATGAACGGTCCCTTAACTTGCGGTGTCCCTTTTTCTTCACCCTTAGTTTTCCTTAAATTTGCCAGTAGTTTCCATTCTTTTGTCGCGCTTAGGTCAATTTCAAATTGCAAGAAACAGTTTAGTTTTAAAGCTCCAAAGCTAACGAGAGATGCTCTAATGTGTCAACATGTCGGATTTCCGCTACATGAAATTTATGATCCATGACGTAACATTACTCCCTTCAAGGCCAAACGTTACGTGCAGCTCTTCCCGCTCACTCAAGGCTGTGAGACACGATCGCTGCGAGTTTAAAATTTTCTAAGCTAAACATATCATGTAAATTATATTTCTCGCAGTATATATATTCGTCGCCACAGTTCATGATTGCAACAAACGGCAAAGAGTTCCACAGTTAAGTGACAAGACGCACGTCACGATCGTCACACTACCGGTTAATGCTGTTTGGCAGCGAATCTGTTTGCATGTGTAACAATAAAAAGAACATTCTTTGCTTCAAACTTACAAAAAAATATAGTGAAAAATTTTAAAGTTAAGAATACAACGACTGTGAGAGAATTTGAGTAATAAAAGTAATTTTTTAACTATAAAACATTGCGAAAATATTGAAAAACTTAAAACCATCTCGGTTAAAATATAAAAGGTTTTAAAAAACGACGACGTTTCGACGTTCTCTTAACGTCATTTTCAAGTCGAAGGTGAATAAAATTAAGAACGAATATAAATGTAAAAGAATTCCTAAGAGACTCGAGCGGTTACGTAATGTGATGTGAATGAATAATAGAATGATAAAATGTCACGAAAAAAGTGTCTTTCTGAGTATTTAACTCAGGGTTCAATTCCTTAATGAAAAGCATCTCAAAAATTAAACAGTCAAATTTCGATCGGCATTTTCTCAAAAAAGAAAACTGTTTGTCTTCCAAATCAGACTTCGACAAACCATGTTCTTCAAGATGCCTTCCGATTGCTGAATGTTTGTGTTCGCTAATGCGTTGGTGTAAATGCCGGTTGAAAACCCGACATAATCTGCGTCGCACAGATTACATTGAAATTTGTAGACCACGCATTGATTGCTGACAATAGGGGGCTTCTTTTCTTTAGGAACGAGAACTTGACCGATCTTCTTTGAGTGAAAGACAGGCTCGATTTGAACACCAATGTTCGCGCTCAGAATTTGCAATTGCCTTTTGACTGAGTTGGCGGATTGTTGATCTTTAAATGGTAGTGATAGAATAATAGTAGAACTGTCATCACCTGTATTAACGGGTACATCGATATTGTCGATATTGTGTAGAAATTTGTTGATCGATGAATTGATCAAAGTTATTGGATAATCCAAGTTTAGGAAGGTAGAGCGAAGCTTGTCACATTCCTCAGAAAACGCAGCAGGAGTAGATGACAGGCGGTAAGCGCGATGGATCATAGTAGGCAATCTTTGTACCGTTTGTCGACATGCCTGTGATAATGGAGAAGCAGACCAGTGTTCGTAGACTTTCTGTGGACTGATGTTTCGAGTCTGTTGCCTCTTTTAGTGATGTTCATGCCAACAAAGGAAATAGTATTCTGTCCGTAAGTAAGTAATTTTAAAAAGAGCAATAGAAAAGAAATACTTAGCGCTGGTTACTTTAGAACGAAGATTATTATTTGAGTTAAAAAATATAGAAGTTAGTTCACCAATATTTTAAAAATTAAGAAAAAAAAGTAGATAGAGACTGAAACATTACAAAATTAAAAGTGCAAACACGATGTGATTCCAACTAAAGGTGTGGAACATAGGGTCTGATTTGTTGATCACCTAATAGGGTCGTTTTATACGCACTGATCCTAAAATTAAACTCTTTTTAACAGTACGTAGTGTATTGATTATGTACAGTAAAACACACAGTTTACATTATATTCTATCCTTTCGTCAAACGTTTTAGGGAATCCTTTCTCACCTGTACAAAGGTTGGTCTCAACCTATCCCGCGTGTCGATTTATAGCCCTTCCGCCCTAGAAAGCAAAGAATTTCAACAAAGCCAACAAAGCTCGTCACGCGTTCCTTGCCCACGAGCGTCTGCTGAACTGAACTACCACTTCCGTTCGCGGCGGTAAGCCAATCATAGTTCGTTTTCCAATTTATGGAAAGCAGGACTTCGACCCCGGGATTATTTTCACAGACGATGCACGTGAATCGGGTGTCGATTTCCATTCTTACGCAGCTCGTTATTGGTTTCTTCAAAACAATGGTTAACCGCCGGCGAACGGAAGTGGCAGTTCTGTTCAGCAGACGTTTGTGGGCAAGGAGCGCGTGACGAGCCCAAAGACGTCTGCGAAGGAGGCTAAGCCTAAGGCTGCTTAGTAGGGTATTGGAAAACCGAGCGAGGCCTGGAGAGGGGAAGCCAAGCTTCGCTCGGCTGGCATAATTTTTTTGTCTCCACGCGTTCTTCCTGTGCCCGATATCCCAACAACTCAACAAAGTACCTCGGTGTTACGATATCAAGCAACTTAAGCTGGAATGAACATGTAGACATCATTTGCAAAAATGCTAACTCAACTCTGGGTCTTTTGCATAAAGGGGATTAGTTTCTAAAGAGACTGTGGTGCTGCGTCGGTGGGGAAGTGAGACACGAAAATTTGGTTTATCAACGGAGTTGATAATGTAAATTGACCACCGTACAGGGATTCGATTAGCTGACGTTTCGAGCGTTAGCCCTTCGTCGGAGCGAATCGAGGAATTGTGGGTTGTGTATGGCTTATATACAGAAAATGGAGCTACGCTATTGGTGGTAACATGGTAACGTGAAAAACAGGAATAAATTAATTGAATGAAAAGCGCTCGTTGATACCGTGGGGATTAAGAGTGCCAATTTGAAAGATCAGTTTTTGCTCGAGATTTTTACGGCTTTCCGTGGTACCTTGATGTAGGGAAAGGCCGGAGATTGACATGTGTTGTTTGGAATGGTTAGGGAGATTAAAATGCCGAGCGACAGGTTTGGATGCGTCTTTGTCATCTTTCTCAACATCACGAAGATGTTCTCGGAATCGGTCACCTAGTCGTCTTCCTGTTTCGCCAATGTATAACTTTTTGCATAATGTGCAGGTTATGCAATAGATAACATTTGCGGAGGTACACGTGAAACGATCAGTGATCTTAACAGATCGCTTAGGGCCCGATATTTTGTAAGTGTTTTGAATGAAAGGACAAGTTTTGCATCGCGAGCGCGCGCATTTAAAAGTGCCAGGTTGTTCAGTTGTTTTGAATGCGCTTTTAACTAGAAAGTTACCTACATTTTTGTCGCGTTTGAATGAAATCAGCGGTGGTTCCGAAAAGATTCTAGCAGTTTCTGGATCATTTTGCAGTATCTTAAAGTTGTTAAGAATGATCGCTTTAACTGGGTTATTATGCGGGTGAAATGTGAGGGTGAATGGAATTCTGTCATTCTTTTCCTTTTGTGACGTCTGTAGTGCTGACTGTTGATCAATCTGCTGAGCGCGGTGATGGCTATCCTGGCTATCCTGATTCTGTAGTTCAATCGGGCCATCACCGCACTCAGCAGATGACGAAGGGCTAACGCTCGAAACGTCAGCTAATCGAATCCCTGTACGGTGGTCAATTTACATTATCAACTCCGTTGATAAACCAAATTTTCTGGGTCTTTTGCGCCGAGTACTGGGCGGTTGTAACCATAAAGTTAAAGACACGGCATATCGTACTCTTGTACGGCCTAAACTCGAATACGCGTCTTGTGTATGGAATCCATACAGGCACCAGAACATAAACAAAATTGAATCTGTCCAACGAAGAGCCGCTCGATATGTCTTCAACGACTACTCGCGTTATAGCCACGTTACACCAATGGTTGAAAGTCTTGGATGGGACTCGCTCCATCACCGAAGACTTCTTTCACAAGGCACCATGTTTTATAAAATCTATATGGGCCATGTTGGCATATCACTTCCACCTGATGTCATACCGAATGAAAGACCATCAAGAGCTCCAAACTGTTGTCCTTTTAAACAATTGAAAGTGAATAACGATATTTATATATATTCTTTTTATCCGAGGACAATAGCTTTATGGAACAATATACCCCTAAGCTTTACAAATATTGATACATGAATCTAGATACATTTAAATCAAATGCTCTCTCATTTATTGGGTCGGATTAGTTGATACTAATTTTATTATTACATTATTTATATTATTTTGTTTTTTAAAACTTTATCTATTATGTTATTTAATCCTACGTTTTATGTAAATAAATCTAAATTTATTATTTATTATCCTGTAATTAGCTCTCCTAGTATAGTAATTACTGTTTTAGTATAGTCTAGTCATTTACTGTTTTACTGTTTTAGTATAGTATAGTCATTACTGTTTTTTCCCATGATTAAAGATTAAAGATCCCAATAAGGAGCCTCTCTACAGGCTAAGCCTCCCCGTACTCGTCGCAAAATATTTTACCTCCGGGTGCTTTTGAAACAAAAACAAAGAACACTTGATTTTTTAGCTTAATTTGAGATTAATTACATATGCTGAGAAAGCCGTCGCGAAAAGATTTATAGCGTCAAGAAGCAACGCTATTAGTCCTATTACAATCTTTGATTAAAAGAGAGGAACCCCACATCTCAAGCAATTTCATTTCTTCCACGATTTGATTGGTTCGCGCTCCTATCAACAACTCGCGTTTTGCTTCTGTTTTTTCGTTTTTGTTGTTTGTTCGTTCTTATTACTATGTCACTACTAGGATTACTGTTAGGATCTTATTTAGTATTTACTAACCTTATTTATGAATTATTACTGTTATTACGTTATCTCATTTTTATTCCAGATTTATTGATCAAACTATTTGTTAATCTGCGCAATAGAAGTAATACATTATTAAATTATTGAAAAACTACAAAAACCGTGAACGAAGATCCTGCTTGCTTGTACGTTGGATCTCACAGGAGATCTAATCAAACAAACTTGAAACTAAAACGTCCCGAAGGTTAGAAGTGCGTCTATTTAACAAATAGATTCCATGTTGCGTAAAAGCAAAGAAGTGGCACACGAGCCGCAGGCGAGTGTGTCACTGATGTTTTTACCACATTTTGACGTCTTCTGTGATCTATTACTGAACAGACGCACGGCAACATGGAATCTATTTGTTTTATATAATAAAGAAACAAAATGCAAGCGAAAAACTTGTTTATTTTCACATTTCTGGAAAAAGTGGGTCGTGATGACGTAATATGTGCATCTGTCCTCTAATAGATCATAGCTGAGAACCAATCACAACGCGCGAACTATTCACCTTATTATATAAATATCACTCACTTATCGTCACTTATAGACGCACTTCTAACCTTCGGGACGTTTTAGTTAAGGCAAAACTACCTGCTGTCACGGCTCCTAACAGTACTAATTTACCACCAGGCTCTTTCCGCTGTGGACAAGATTGCGCCACTTGTCCTTACATTACTAACGGTCTTAATCACTATACATTTTATTCCACAGGTCCAGCGGTTGGTAAACAGATCTGGAGCGTTTACCATTTGCACGAAAAAAAACCGGTCGAAATGGAACGTTCGTTATGGTACTGGCTTTTCCTGACAAAGTGGCCTGGCTAGTCCGAGAGTCTTAACCATTTGCACAAAAACCGGGAGGAATGGAACGCTCCCAATGGTACTGGCTTTTTTTCCGTCAAAGCGACCGAAAAGTACGCGAAAGCGGACCGGGGCGAGTATGGTTTGACAAATGGTACAGGATTTTCGGGCTATTTCGGATGGAATGAAAAAATAGGAATACGTGTGAGGATTTCCATCTGTTCCGGAAACTCAGTTTCCGGTGGAATGAGCTGTAACATTTGAATTTGCAGCGATTTTCGGTTTTTGTTGACAAATGGTAAACGACCCTGATCTGGGAGTCCGAAAATATCGGACTTCCGGTTGAACTGCGCATGCTTAGGGTTCACCGCCATATTGGACTTCCGTTTCCTACTAATCATTTGCATTGTTTGAAAAAAAAAACAATCAGAATCGTAAACCTAACGGATTAAGACTAATCACAACAGTGTACCAAGGTGAGCAGTTCCCAACAGAATTACTTGACGTACTCAAAGACTTTAACCCCTAGACCAAGCAGTCCTAGAAACACTGAAATCCAAGTACCGCTAGATCCAAATGTCACTTCTCCAATCCTAAATCCACACTTACTTCGCTCGGCATAGAAAATGAAATCATTCACATTTGCGCGTTCACGAAAAGGATGTCCCTCGCTCCAGTCCCCTGGACTCATGTTGTTTACTTCAGACAGCAGATCCTCACATTTCCATGCCACTCTTGAGGCGTAAACACATGGCACAAGAAATATTGCAAAGTTAAGGACAAAAGCAACAGCCATAAAAACAGTGGGTACACCTTTAACCTTCTGCGTCAATAACTCAAAATGCATAGAGTCGAATCCGAAAACAGCGAGACAGTTCGCACCAAATATTAGCCAGTGAACAAGAAACCAAGGCTTCAAAGCGTGGGAAGCGTTTGAAAGTTCTTCACATAACTTTTGATGCAATATAATGATGTCATTAAGGTTCCCTCCACCCCTGTAACAAATTTCCCGGAAACACGTGCCGGGTAAATTGCCTAAAGCGGAAGTCAACACCGCGAACACACAGCAAAATGTAAACGCTGTCAAATAAACAATTAAAACACCCATTCCAAACGTTCCATAAAATTTCATTTTGCTTGTCTCAACGATCGACATTCGAAATGCGCTTGCAGCAGTTATAACAACTGAACAAACAATGAGCATCACATTTATCACCAGCCATTCGGAAGAGCGCGGAAGCAATGGAAAGTGAAGGTAGGCGCTCTTTCATGCGGAACAAAGTGTAGATTAAGAGAATGTAAGTCATTGTGTCGGAAAGTGCGTTCCAAGCATCAAAGGCTAAAGTCGTCTCGTAGATCCCGGCGATCCTATCCTTTGATCCACTGTCATTGCGTGTCTTATTTGACACGCTCTTTGCATGCGTCACACAACGATCCACAAAGGGGCCACAAATGCTTGGAATTAATATCTCAGCGAGCAGCGAAGAGATGTTTAAGACTACAAATATGAAGCAAAGCAAAGCATAGTGCTTTTGTCGAGGGTTCCACAGTCCGGTGCCCTTGATAATGACCCTAAAGAGTTTCCCTGAGGCTAAGATGTTGTTTGACGTGGAACGATAACTTTCGATTTCGCAACTTTGAACAACGGCATCCGAGCCAGATTCCACATCAGAAGTTTCGTCTAAGATTGAACTTTTACCTCTTTGTTCGGAGAATTCTTCTTGTGGGTTTTCTTCCCCGATTACTTGGTACAATGGCTGGGATGTTGCCATAATCGTTTACGTGAGGTGAAGGGTCGTTCATAAAATTTTCAACTTCCGACCTCTACGTCCTAATTAAAAATTCTCTCCTGGTTTCCTCGACTTAGTTTTCTTTAAAAGAACAAAGGATCACCACTCTTTATTTAAAGTCCACCTAACTTGCTTTTACCAAGACGATCTCCAAAAGCAAAAAACCTGTAATCGGTGAATATCGTGCTCGTATCGTGTCGACCTGAAAACTGGTACAGTAGTTGCTACCAGCTTACGAAGAAGACGCATATTCTCGTATCGTTCTACCAAAGCCAAGGCCTTGTGGTGAGAATCAAATGCATCACATGAAAAGTAATGCTGGTACTCTTCTAGCCTCCCACACAGACGTTCTTTTGGCACGTAACACGATCTCTCCTTCCCAAATAAGACAGAGAGAGATTGCATGACGAACCAAACAGGAAGGCTAGTACTCTTCGCATCTTGGCCGGAGGAGTCAAGCACGGGATGTGTTCAACACATTTGCAGGTGTAAGCCTCAGTGGGTCTACCCTGCGAGCAGAGTCTCTTTCGATCTTCCTAGAACTATGCCGATATTTCTAGGAAGATCGAAAGAGACTCTGCTCGCAGGGTACAGTGGGTCTAACAGTTTGCGAGGTGAGGGTGAGAGGTCACGGGTAACTTTCTGTCTGACGGGATAAGCGAGAACTGCGAAAGTCACAATATTAAGGAAATTAAAAAAACTCGTTATTTTGCAGTTTTTATTTTGGAAATGCCTTGGTCCATTAAAAACACAAATATTTGTGCTAACAAAATTCTGAATTAGTTTTTAGTGCTGTAATGTCTTGGATTCATTTATTCATTCATTCATTTCAAACAACCGGACACTGGACGTAATTAAGCAATTGATGACAAAAAGTTTTATTTTTTACACACTTTAATTGGCCATTAAAGGCCTTACGTGCCTCATACGGAGGATTTGAGTTTACTTGGCCTATTATTTGTATAGCTTCTGCTTAAATTCCCACCACAGAATGAAAGACACTATTTACTTAGTAAACGTTAGAATTAGAGAACGACCCTTCATTAAATACATCTTCTCATCTCCTTCATCTTCTCTCTATTACCGCACAACATCTTGTTTTAATAGAAGCTGTAATCATAATAGAAACGAGACAAAACAAACACTACACTGGTCACTTCTTCTGAAAGGATCAATTCTTTATCTTGTGCTAAGGCTTTATGCTAAAATAAATATATCTATTAATATTAATACTAGTTCATAATATCTTTTCCTCTCTGTCAATAAATTATAAAAATTACTAGTACTTATATTAAAGAATAATAATAATTTAAAAAGTTTTAATGTGATAAATAGCTGGGCAATAATTACACAGTCTACAATTGTAAGGCAAGCTCTAGAAATAAATCAGTGATATATCAGACTTACAGTAATCCTATATTTTGTATTAATGATTATATCTCTTAACTGTTATCCATTTAACATCTGTATACTGCCTAAACATAGGCTATTATTTAAGTTCATGACTGTAGTTTGAGCTGAATCCTTATTAATTCATTTTTCTCCCCCCCCCCCCCCCCACCTCTCTGTTTATGTGACATGATAGAACATGTAGCTTTAAGTATTTTAAATTAGTTATTAAATAGATTTTACTTGTTTATAAGGTTATCTGGGAAAGCATGTAAATGAAATAGATCCATGTATAAATAAGGATGATGTCAGTGATGATAATGATTGTTATGGTACAGGCCAGGGGGGTACTCCCTATAATGGCCTATACGGGGAGGCTCCGCTCGAAAAGGGTACCTTTTTTACGCTTCAGGTATATGAAAGGGTAGGGATTTCACGAGTCGATGTATATGAAAGGATAGGGAAATCTGTCATTTTGGTATTTAAAAGGGCTTCATTAAAATATTTTGAACACACATACCTTATGGCTGTACTGTTCCAATGGAAGATATACAGAAGGGGTACCATTTGTTGATGGAAGGTACAGTGTATATGAAAGAGGTACCTTTTCTGTCAAAAATGGTATATAAAAGGGTAAGGGGTCGCACCTCAGGGCAGAGCCTCCCCGTATTAATTTTTTTTTTAGTGCCCCCCCCCCCCCCCCATCAGGTGACCATCAGCATCATAGGAGACTAATGCAAGCCTGGATGCTTTATCTGTGTGGTTTCAATACATCTGCACCATGGCAGATAAAATATTTAAAACCATCATAGCTTTTACCACAATTGCTATTAATCTCACTCGCAATCTGGTTGGCTAATTTGCTGTTGTTGATAAGAGTCTACACAATGCTGCTCATGTCAATGTGTCACGCAATGCTTTTTTTCAGCTCACGCTCTGAAATAAATATTTACTTTGACATTGATGTTGTGGTAAAAACAAATGGAGTGTGATTTGGTGTTGTCTGTACTCAGATCAACAATGATATTCATCATCAAAGTTGTCAAAATTTGTTGTGGACTCACTCAGCTGCGCCTCATGAGTCCACAACATTTTGGCCAATGCGATGATGAATACTGTTGTCGATAAGAGTACAGACAACACTAAATGTCATTTTCAGCCACCTCAGCTGAAGCTTGCTAAAAAATGAAACTTCACTAAACATTTTCGATCCTGCTATGAACTAATCTTAATACTTGGCGTCCATCACTTGACCTCTAGCTGTTTATATCTATATGGTTCCTTCTCGTTTCTAGTTCTAAATGTCCGTATTAAATACATCAGAGCTGTGACATCAAGCAAAACCCCCGCAATTAATGCTTGCCAGTATTCTTTGGGGTGCAAGTAACATACAACAGACAGAGAAGCATACAACAAAGCTTTCTTCCAGTTATCAACAGCCATCAGGTACCGCCAGAGCGTATGAGGACAGCTGTCTTCCCTGAGAAAAAAATTAAGTTGTCTTTATCACATTTTGATAAAAAATGACCATGCAATAACTGAAAAAAAATGTATCTTAAGATACTTTGCACTGGTAAGCAAATAATTTAACTTCAAGAAGAGTTTTCCAAGGTTACCTGCAGTCTTTGATTTCACCCCATTGATAAAATTATTTTTTGCATCACTTTGTTTCATACTCTTATAAGGGAGACGTTGGTTTCATTACAGGCAAAAGGTACATGGTAAAAGCCCATCTGTAGACAATTTTTCCCTGGAGCTGAGTTCAAACTTAAAACATAAAATTGCTCCTTGAATTTCATACTTTTTATTCATGCTATAAACAAGAATATACTATTCAATTTGAAACTGCCCACTGAAAAGCAGACCTAAATAAAATGTGAATAAAATCTAATTAGGCTGAAAGCTGTACCCAGAAAAGTTTCACACCCAAAACCCAAGCCAAAACAAGGCTAGTAAAAATAAAAGAAGTACAGTGTAAGACTCTGCCATTACTTACAAATGAAATTTATATTTTCCACCCCACCCACTTCTCTTAACATATTGTTTGTTCAGACTTCAAAAGCACAAGGTGAATCGACATTTTGCGATACGTGACAACAGGCATCACTCTGTTAAAAATAGTTAGCGCTTGCGCAGAAACACCGGAAGTGCACTTTGTGGATGATACTCGACGACGAAAAAGAATAACCGTCGGTAATCTTAGACCCGGGCGACGCGCGAGATGCGCGCAACCCGAGTAATGATATATACTTCAGCTTTCCAACCAGTTCCTGCAAACATGCAATAATAGTCTTTCACCAAAATTTTCAAATTAGAGCAAACTAAAAAAACTAAAAAAGAAACTAAAAACTAATCGAATCAAAAATATTGTTTTCCTGCTCTGGAATCATGATTTTAAAATATAAAAAAAATTCCTGTACTCAGAGCGAAATTGAGTACAGGAAGAGTACAGGAAATTTTTTTTTATATTTTAAAAACTAATCATTCTTATGTGCTTAAGAAATTGCTGGCTACCGCAGCAGCACGTATGTCATCCAGAAGCAAGTTCCATTTCTTGGCCGCAAAATACCTAAAATTAATGATACTGTCACTGTGCACTGGATCACACCTCAGGAGATTACCATTCAAATCAAAGCTAATGAGGAGTCAAAAGGTTACATGTATTCCCCTTTGTTTGTGTTCAATTACTAAGTGTTTCAAACAACTGTAGATTGAGATAATTTTTTGCCATTTGTAGCTTGGGTACCAGTACTCTAAAGGAAAAATAGTCGCCAAATGTAACAAGAGGCAGTCAAGAACTGCATGTGGCTACTGCTTAATAAGCTAAAACAGTGAACAAAGTGCATTCTTTATAGTTAAAGCAGTGTGGTGAATAGTAGTCGCAGTATTTTGTGTGTGTGTGTGTGGCTACCAGCCTAGAAGAGGCTTGAAGAAGTGTGAGTAAGCACTCCACACTTTCAGTTGCACTCGGTGATGCCCGATGTCTTCTTTGATTCTCTTCATCATCATCAGTGCTATTTTAGAATAATTATCTAGTCAGTGAAAACGTTCGAGCGACATCGCTGCACTCCCTCGAAGTTCAAAAGAGAAGTTGTGCTCTTAGTTAAGATCACTTTTTACTATTTTGCACCTGTAAGCAGGCACAGCTCTCTTAGACTGTGAGAAGTGTTTTTTCCTAGCCCATTTTTCGAGCTTTTTAGTGACCATTTATGGAGGTTTTCCAGCTGAAGAGTGCTCTCTGAATCAAACTAAGTCTAATGTCCATAACAATCAAGTCAAATAATGCCCTGTTAATTTTTGGACACAAAAGATGTCTTTCGAGACACAAAACCATGTTCTATCTTCTGTGATCATCTGCAATCAATTGCGATCCTGCAATCATATGAAAACTAAAGTTCTGCGATCTGCGATCAAAACCCATCCCATAATATTTGTAATTCTGACAATGCACGTGTACATTTGACATTTCCGCTGACCGAATTTTATGGCTACAGTATGATTTGCAATCGTTTACGATCGTCTGCGATTATATGGAAACAGCTCTCTTTGCGATCATCTGCGATCTGCGATCCGTGATCATCTGCAATTGTCTGCAATCATGTGGAAACCAGGTTTAAACAATGACGATGGCAATGGCAATGGTCGCAACGAAAACGTCATTTCAAAATGTAACATCTTTTTATTCTAAATCTTTTGCAATTTTTCCAACTTTTTTAACTTGTAAAATGCTGGCGAACTTTCTGTGAACAGTGTTAAAGTAAAGAAAAAGAAAGAAAAATTTGCCATCATGTGCTCACGTTCTCACCAATACCTAAAATTTGGCTATTTCATGTTGCTGTTTTGCAGAGGACAGCAAAGAAATGTACCAAAATGTAAAACGCATGTGCAGAGTGATTGTTTTTGCTCATTAAACCTATTGTTTTGTGACGTTCTTGTTGATGTTGCCATCCTCGTTTGTTAAGGGGGGACTAACTTAACTACAAAATGAGCTAACATTGTTGCTATGGAAAGTTCCCAACGCTCATATCTTGGAAACCCTAACTTGCACAGGCAAGCTGTCTAGCTATGTTTTTACAACCAAAAAGGTTTACAAGATTTTCGAGTCACAACCATATTTGGTAAGTCACGTGACCAGAACAGAAAAAGGCCTAAAACTCGAGTGGCATACACTTCTGGATATCGAAAATGGTGCCAATGGTTAACAATCGCCAAGGTGCAAAACTCTACGTATCGATTTTTGGAAATTCGCATTTTTCTGAGATTTATGACGTCATAAGCACGCAAATTCATACTATTTCGTCATTATCATTGCAGTTATGTACGTTAACAACAATTGCTTACGTAGGCTTGTAAAGAAGGCTGGAATATCTTCGATTGGCAAAAAAAATCGGAACTTCACATAATTTTCTCCAAGTTTTAGGGATTTTTCTCTCTAAGGCACGGTTGGGGCCTGGGGCAAGTTACGCATGCGCAATAGCAATTTATTAATTTTACATGTTCACCTCTTCGCACGTTTCACCAATACAGTGGCAAAAACACCGAAAAACTGTGTTTTACAAATACAGTCCGCAAAAATCCCTTGGCAACAACGCTAAGTCTGTAGTTAAGTTAGTCCCCCCTTAAACTCCCTATATTATCACCAAGATCAAGTACAAAGCCTGAAGTATTACATCCATCTTGAAAGAATGTTTATTGCAGCTCTGCCATTATCTCGAGTTGTATTCTGTTTATAATCTATTCAATAATAATTGAGGGACTCCTTTACTGTCAGAGAAAGTTCTCGCATCCTGGTAATTTCATGAAGGTAGCAGAGTATGAAAATTACTTAGGGTTTCCTTGTTTAAACTAATAAATCATTCATAATTTAAGGAAAGCCACATGATTGTGCTTTATGAAAGCACACAGAAAGGCCAATCCAAACACCCAATGGTTTTAAAATCCAGCAACCTTTCTTTAAAATTCTGTGCCCTCAATCTTAATCTTTGTGCAAAACCACTGTAATGGCGTCTTAAATGGCATCAAAGTTGCGATTTGAAGTCGATACTTGAAGGTACATGTAAACAGACTTAATTTGCATGATTTGTCCCACTTTTTTTCAGCAAAAGAAAAACAAGACTTCGGTAATTGTTTCTAAACTTTAGTCTTCAATTTCTCAGAGAAACATAGTCGCCAAAGTGGTGACTAAACCAGAACTTTTAGTCTCCAAGTAAAAAGTTTTAGTCGCATTGGCAACTGTATCGGTTGCAATTTTAATAGAGCCCTGCATTAAAGTGCAATACTTGAATAGTGTTCCCAATGTATAACAAGAAAAAATATCCACTTTACTTGCAACAAAAGCATTTATCCAAAATAAAGGTGACTTCAAAAAATGTGACCGCTACACCACATATCCTGAAAGATAAGTTAAAAGACAGTTAAAATGTCTGTCACCTTTAACTAAAGAAAAATCAAATGGGATTGTATGAAACATCAGGACAAGGCCAACATTGGTGCTTTCTTATTGATTTGTGGTTTTCTTCAAGCTGCAACCAAATTATGAGAAAAAATTAATGGAGCCGGGTCTCTTAAGTTAAATGAACTGTTATAGGCCATATGCCAAAACTTACACTGTATGTACAGCAATCCAACAAAAACTGAGGAAAAACCCTTCCTAACTTATTTTTCTGTCTTCTTTAGATTGCTCTCATTTCTTGCATAACACCTAATTAAAACAGCTCAATCAAGAGAAACATAGCCCCATTATTTCTCACAGTAAGGTCACAGTTTGATAATCAAAGCACCTATGAGCCAATGAACTAGGAAAATGAATTCCTAGTTTTCCTTTGTTAGGAAACATTTTATTGAAATCCCCAAAAAGAAAAGCATGACACTTGCATTACATTAATTACATATGATTAAATCTTGGTAGGGTCAAGTATAAGTGTAACCGCCATCTTCAAATTCTTTCTGTTCCATTTACCCAGATAAAATAATTGATTGAATAAAGAACATATTGAATTGAATTGAAATTGAACTGAAGCAAGTTCCTCCTCTTTTGTTTTTCTTTCCTTAGTCTTCTGTAGTACATGTATCTTAAAAACAAAAATTTGCTTTTTCATTTGGCTGTTTTCGTGATTGTAAGTTTGGTTGTACAGTTTAATGGTCAGCTGATGTACAAAATGTTTACCAGGAATAGAAGGAGTGAAGGATCGAGTGAAATCAGTATATAATTCATGTTAACATACCATATACTGTACATGTAGTCACCCTCATAGATTATTACCATACACTCTCAAGTAAGTAAAGCATCTCAAATAACCAAAGCACCTCAAGTACTATAAAGAATTTAAGGATATCTGGTGGGGAATGTTACAATACAAGCAGGCCTTCTGACAGGGTGCGCGGGTGCAGAACCGCACAATTAGGTCAAACCCGCACAATACCACACAATCCGAGAAAATTCGCAAAATCCCGCACAATACGGAAAGTTTACTTGAAATTTTAATTAAAACGGGTATTTCTATTGAGTATCAAGATTTCTAGAATATTTTTAGACTATTTTCAGACTATTTACCTTCAAAAACAACTCGTCGATTGCGTTACCCAAACAACAAGGCATTCTTACCGTAGTCTGCGCTGTCCTGGGCACTAGTCTACTTCTAACTCAATTTTTCGTTGGTGGTTTGTGCCGAGCTATTGTTTTTTTTATCACAGGTGTTGTTAAATAAGGCGGCTGGCCATGTGGCTTTCTCATGCAAAGTGAAAATAAATCTTTCTTTCTTGGCACTTACAGGACGAACGGTTTATCAGATATTATAATTTTCGTAAATCGTAGTGAAATAAGAAAACACTGCTTCCATTGACAGTAGCTTTTACTGGCAAACTCAAATTGATTCAGGTTTTTCTAGTCAAGAGTACGTAGCTGACGAAACGTATATTTAAGTAGCTGGCAATCACCGGCAGTTGCGTTGCCAGCAAAATTTCATATGGAAAAGTTCTTGACAAAAAAGGACAACCATACGGCCGTGAACGTAACGCCAGCTGACAGGGTCAGAAATTATCCAAGGGGAACGCTTCATGCAGACGACGGCTTTCTTTTCTGCTCGACATGTAAATTCGTTATCGATCACACAAGTAAAAATGTTGTTTCTTTATTAGCCACCAGGAACAACTAATCAACTTGCTAACTGTTTTCGCTTGACACATCTGTTGGATTCTGAGCAGACAACACTACTCTCATCTTTTGAAAATGTCACGCGCACGGTGTTGGTGTACAATGGCGTAACAAAATATGTAACGCTAAATAATGAGATATAATGTAAAATTCAAGGACATTAAGAACAATCTAACAACATAAAAGTAAAGTACAATTATTTTATCTGCATTCTCCTGGTGTCAGATGATAAGGAAATGGCTGAACATCCGTTTATGTTCACTTGTATTTACAACCAAGTCAAAACATCGTACTTGAAATTTCAACAAAAAGAGTAGTGAACGCATAAGCCATTCACGTATTTTTTTCTGCTTCCACAAAAAAATGATATACGAAAGTGCGCAATCCCGCACAATTACCTGCACAATTAACTTTTTGTCCCGCACAATTCGCCTCCAAAAAAGCACACAAATTTTCATTTTTTTCCCGCACCCTGTCAGAAGGCCTGTACAAGGAGTGTATGGGAATAATCTATGAGGGCTACTAATGGCATGTTAACATGAAATCAGCCTCACACCTATCACAGTGGAACCTTAATTTAACGAACCTCTATATAACAATGTCCTTGATATAACAAATGATATTCTTCAGCCCATCCTTTAAAAATGAATGGAAAAGGACCTCAATGCAATGAACCTTCAGTATAACGAACCAATTTCCCTAGTCCCTAATGCCACTTCGTTAAATCAAGGTTCCTCTGTACTTAGAAATGGCGTGGCGATTTTCAGAGCTAAATCCAAACCTCAACCCAAAATGTTCCATGGGTTGGTGATACTCCTTGACCCAATCATATTTAAGTACTTGATTCAGTACTATTTATGACTGAATAACTGGCTAGTTTTTACTTCAGAAAATGATCTAAGGCACGTTCATAGCAGATTAGCAGTTAACCATAAAAGATGTTCAATGCATACATGTAACATCATCAACTTACTCTTGCTAAATTACTTACATAAGGTATGCTGCTATTCTTTTATCCTCATTGTCAGCCATATAAACTCCAGCCCACCACAATGCTGGTAACAAATTTCATTGATAATTAAGTAATGTTATTCACAAACACTAGGTAAGGACATGTAGGCCTGTACACACAATGTAGACCTGTGAGAACTGGGGTACTTTTAATGATGGTGAAACAAGTCAGAAAGTAGGTCCTCCATCGGACCAAGTTTCCACCATCTTTGAACTCTGAGGTAAGCCAGATAATTTATCCTTCAACTTGATTCTTTTTTTTTTTTTTGAATAGTTTGAATAGTTTATTAATAAAAACTCTCTTGCAGTAAAAAGAACTGAATTATCGAGTACATTTTACAATCTTAAGGTAACTATTATCTTAAATATAGTAATTTACAGTTATAACAAGACTCAGACTCAAATCATTTTTTATTTTGTTGTTTTACTTTTTCCAGTGAATTTTATAGGGGATCAGTAGGTGGATCAGAAAGGTGGATCAGTGGGGGATCAGTAAACGGGGGATCAGTGTTTTGTCGAATTCAACTTAATCAAATGAAATCAACTTAAGCAACTGAAAAATTCCCCATAAATTTTTGGCCAACCGTTTACCCACATTCAGTCATTCGACAGATTTTTGGAGGAACTATTCTTCAACTTTTATCACACAACAATAGCATAGATCGACGCACGTTGTTCAAATAAATAATTGACAACTACTATACCGTTGATTAGATATAACCTACTCCCTAGCAGACAACGAGTTGAACGAAATAGCACTGCTTTTACGATACAATGAAAAGATCCTATTGTTCAATCATTTAATTGTTTCAGCTAAGGACGTCTTAACGTTTTACTATTAATCTGATATCTGATCTTACCTCCACTGGTGAACAGGCCGATGATTCGAGTTAATGAAGTAAAATGTCGGATTATGAAGGGACGCTCAGCACCAGTTTGCATGGTTCATTTAGCACAAAATCCTCTTGAAATCTAAGAGAGTCAAAAGGATGGAACCTTCTAATGCACGGAAAATATTCAAGAAACGATCACATTTGTCAATTCAAATGAGCAACACACTGAAACTTGTTTTCGTGGCAGTCGATATCAACAAGGCATACTATGTCAACGCGGTAGACTGGGTGCTAGTGCCCAATCTATCTCTCTCTCTCTCTCTCTCTCTCTCTCTCTCTCTCTCTCTCTCTCTCCTGTTTTCTCTTTTCCTATTTCTCTTCGTTTGCTTCTTTCTTTCTTCCATTAACATAAATATGCGTCCATCTTTGCAGACTATTTTTTACATTTCAATATTGTTAAGGCGGGTTTAATGATGAGAGAGTGAAAGAGTATAAAACCAAAGGCCGATACAACGTTTGCTGAAAAGGACGAGATATATCGAAATTGGCACCATTCATGCTATCATGCTCGCCACGCGCAGCCACAAAAAGCCTTAACAAACCGCAAGTGCGTCGTAAAGATATTTTTTAAGAGCAAGTGCACAGGAAAATCGAGCAAAAGGCGGCCACAGTCGAAAACCTAACCTACCCTCATTTTAAGTCTATAGAGAGGTACTGACGAGTTTACAAACCTCCTGGGGTTTATTTTCCGAAATACGGTCGATTTTTGGAATTATTTGAGATTTTTGATTTCGCCCGTCTGACGCCTGAAATTAGCCGCCTCACAAGGGAAAATAGACCGGCCGAAATAACTGCTTCGCGTAACCAAACATGTCAACCTATCGGCAAGCTAACACTTAATTTCTATAAAATGGACATCTAGCATCCTATTTACGACAGATTTCCGATTCTGAAGTGTAAAATCAACGCTTGTTAACCGCTTTCTAAATGCCCAGTTGACAAGAGCTCACGAATGCGAAAGTTTATAGGCAAAACTGAAATCGAGCTCCTGGTTATGGGAATTCTCCGAATTGCCCCAAATTTTAGTTTTGAAGTCTCGAGATATAGTGTTTTAACGTAAATTAAAATTTTGGTTGGGTTTTTTAGCGAGCGCTTCAGAATAAGTCGACCAATTTGAAGAAATTTTGCACTTAGTGACCTCAAATTGACCTCAGAGTGTTTGTTTACATTGACTAGTCACATCGGTTACATTGAAATGAGCGCTCCATATTTTAACTAATATTCTCATTCCATATTTCATTTGAGAATGAATTTGACTTACCATTGTATAATAGCGTCGAATAGTAGCGTGTTTTGCCTTGAAGCGGCAGAATGAAGCCGATAGAGGCTGCAATCGGGTTCAGTTGTTGTCCAAACTGTTGTAGATCTGATATAAAACTTTCAGAAACTCCTTCGTCGAATTTGCCTAGTATTATATCTGATCGTAAGAAACGCTGCAGCTCATCAACCATATGCCTGGGTAAGTTGTTGAGACATCTGTGACACATTTAGATCTGTTTTAGTGTTGGAACTGGAGCTGATAAGAGGTGATTATGGAGCTGATTAGACCCGAACTATTGTCGATTGCGTGACAGATTTTGAAACACCCCTCGGGCGAAATCCTTGGCACTTTCGAAAACCCGGTTGTTCCCTTAGTAAATCAAATGGAACGGATTTTTCCACCGGAATTTGTCCACAACATATAAGGAATACCATCTGAGGTATTCCTCTTTCTTGTTTTTGTCGTAATGATCCTAAGATCCTGTAACATCTGCGGCGTTCCACTAGTTCCATGCTCCTTGGTTGACTTTCGTTCGTTGCGCAACTTAGTGTTGTTTTTGTTAGTACCTAGTTTCTTAAATTGTACTCAGTGTAAAAAGAACACTCTATTCCAGTTCTATTTTGATTGAGAAAAATTGTTCCGTTCCTTACAGAAAATTCTCCCCGGTTTTTCCATTCAAATGAAAAGTGCTTCTTCAGTCTCCGAAAATCCTTACCACAGCCTCCCATCGCTTTTCCAATGGTCTATCCCTAAAAATAAAGTAGCCAAAAAAAAATACCCAAGGGGTAAATTCACGCAACAATGGCCCTTTGAAAAAGCTTCTCATTTTCATATCAACACAACGTGTACCAGCATCTTTATCATGATGTTGCTTCCCCAAAATTCTCGCAGAGAAACAACCCTAATAACTATTCGTTTCCTCATTATTTATGTTAGTCCTGGGGTCGAGAACAGCCCCTCGGGTGCAGTCGATTGGCAAATTTGGATTCAGATCTTAAAATCTGGATATTTCGGATTTCACTGCAGTCGAACACAAAATCCGAAAACGGATTTCGCGACGGATTTTGATGATTGAAATCCATGTCGGGGAAAGATTCCTATTAACGAAATCCGCCGCGAAATCCGTTTTCGGATTTTGTGTTCGATCGGAAATTCGGATCCAGATTCCCAATCGACTCGGCACCCCTACTTAGCTGAATTCCAGGTTGCGCAAATAGTGTTTGCGCGTCTTTGCCAAAGACGTGAATCGACCAATCCCCACGGTCAGGGTTTTGCACTAGAGTGCGGAAATCATGTTTTTACTCTATGGAAGCTGAAACTTGTTTATTTCAAGAGATCGTTGGCGGGCAATGTGGTTTCAGTAGCAAGGATAATGTCTGTCAAAGTCATGCATGCCATTGCTCAACTGCAGCCGTACTATAGATAAGCATGAGTACTATAGATAAGTTGAGCTTATTCTCGCAAGAGCGCATCACTTTTCATGCCCGCAAAACATTGATCAACTCAAGATATGTCCTCGCCATCGGCAGACACTTGGTCTTGGCTGTAAACGCAACGTTTGTGAAACCTGCAGGGATTTACAGGGACCGCGCAGCAAGTTTTTGAGTGGTGGGGGGGAGGCTAAAGAAAACGCGTGGAATTTTTTTCTACATCTTCAGGGATGTTGCTATCGGGTCTCAAAATTCACCATCACTATATTGAAATATTAGACTGTTATACTGCTGATATCAACCTGTAATTACTATAAATAAGCCAGAAATCCAACGATTTTGCTTGAGCTGCCTTGAACTCAACGCTGTATAATTAACAATTATGGGACGAGGCTGAGTATGATATGAAGAATTATGCAGATCGAGGAGGGTGTTATCCGCCAAAGCCGAAGGCTTGAGGAGGATAACACCCTCCGAGATCTTCATATCATACAAAAGCCGAGTTCAATAATTGTTTAATTATTCATTCAAATTATTTCCACAGCTTTGAAATTTAACAAAACGGAAACTGAAAATAAGTAAGTGAATGATATTAAAGTTACTGCACATCATTACTTGAAAAGTGCCAAATTTACGCTTTCTGTTTGTGTTGCGGTCGGTAAATTCGTTTGCAATGTCAATGGTGGAAAGCCTGTCAGTTCTTTCTTTGTGTATGTTTAAAACTGTCAGGTTACCAAATCGTTCCTGGTTCATTCTTGAACGGAGCCATGTTTTTAGCTTCCGAGCAGTCGAAAAGGATCTTTCACGGGCCTCACCGGTTGCCGGATTTACGAGAATAAGCTCACATAACGTGATTATTTCTTTTATTACATTCATTTTGAAATCACTGGTGATCCTTGTAATCTGATTGGATCTCAACAGTGCAATTTATTCCCAAATCGCACCAATTTTTACTCTAAATCGCATCCTTTCTGTAACCGATCAAAATGAAGGTGAAATAATACTAACCTATCAAATTTCATGGATAAGCAAATATTAATATTGACAAAAAAAACTGTGATTTCGAAATGGCTGTAATAAAGTGGTAATTGAACTTCGTTTCATGCAATTTTGGTCTGAAATCATACTTGTCATTTCAAATCGAACTCGCGCTGCGGTTTGTTCGAGTTTGAATCACGCGTATGATTTCAGATCAAATTGCACTCCACTCAGTTTAATTACCATTATTTATCATTTCCCGTTCTGGGTTGGGTAGCTCTTTAATTTAATTTTACTATAATGTCGTCAAAACACGAATAATCACCATCCTTCAGCAGCACTTGTAAAATTTCCATCTGGGCAGTTAACATTGAAATATTAACATCATCGTTATACAGTTTTTCCATAAACTTTAGCTCTTCGGATTTGTCCTGCCAATTGAGGGTCTTAATTGAGAGAGACTCAATCTTCGCATACGTATCAAAGCTTGGCTGGTCAAAACGCTGGTCAATAGCGTTCAATCCTACTCGGCGCGCGAGTTCTCCTTGGTAACATCGGTCCTGTCATGGAGGGATAGCTTTTACTTTTCAGTAAAACAACATCATAAAATGATCTGAAGCTCGTATTTCATAATTGTAACGACTAATACTTCTTTCTGTCTATTTATCTGCGTGTTTGTCTTTGCCAGTAACTCTGGACACTTTCGAATAAACGATTTTATGCTATTTTTGGCTCCGTTATTTTTGTTAAAATATTTTTTTGTTTAATGTATTTTTATTTTTGCAAAAAAAGTAGTGGGGGGGGGGGGTGAGGGGGGCTAAAGCTCCTCCAGCCCCTCCCTCTGTGCGGTCCCTGATTTAGCGTCCTCTCTTTACGCGCGCCAAATGCGCGGCTTAAAACAATGCAAAGCCAACAATGTTTTAAAAACTCTCTTTAACAAGAGTTTGATTTGAATTCGTTTCGGTAGTTCCGTTGGTTCCGTTCGTTGTTTTCCGACAGTTTCGGTTGTTTCGCAGGTTTCGGTGGTTTCGTTCCGGTGGTTCCGGTTGTTTCGGTGGTTCCGTTCCGGTGGTTTTGTTCCGGTGTTCCTGGTTTTAGCACATGCCGATTTTTAGAGCTACACTCGATTGCACCTGAGGGACTGTTTCTCGACCCGGACTAACATAAATAATTCGGTTAACCTACCGAAAAATAAAGAAACGAATAGTTATATTAATGTGTTTTCTTTGAGGAATTTTGCGGACGAAACACCATGATGGAGATGCTGGCACACTACGGTTTTGTTCAGATATGCAACCGAGACGCTTCACGGTTATTGTTACGTGAATACGTGAATATACCCCTTGATTATTATTTTTTGGATATTTTATCTTTAAAGATGGACCATTAGAAAAGTGATTTGGGGGTGGGGGGATTTTCGGAAACTAGATTTATCCCGTAGGGTGTTTCAAAGTCTGTCACGCAATCGACAATAACGCCCTGCATCAGTCGGGTCTTACCAGCTCTAGAGTGAGCTCTTATCAGCTCCAGTTCCAACACTCCAACACTAAAACAGATCTAAGTGTGTCACAGATGTCTCAACAACTTACCCAGGCATTTGGTTGATGAGCTGCAGCGTTTCTTACATTCACATATAATTATAGGCAAATTTGACAAAGGAATTTCTGAAACTTTTACATCAGATCTAGTTTGGACAACAACTCGGCTTCATTCTGCCGCTTCAAGACAATCCTTGCACCTATTCGACTCCATTATATAGTGGTAAGTCAAATTCAGAAAATAGAAGTGATGGCGGACGGACGCGTGTCTGCGAGCTCTGAAGCCGTAAGCACCGAACAAGGTGAAATCTCCCCTGAACAAGATACTCCAAATCCGGCAACATATGTCTCGTCTCTCAAGACGGACGAGTTAAAAGCAGAACTGAATAAGCGTGGACTCAAACGTAGTGGAAATAAAAGCGTATTAATCGATCGACTACGAGCCGCCATTCAAGCTCAAGACCAAGACCGTGGTGAGGAGCCAATTGAGAGGAGCAGCTCGAACGCTGAAATGGATAAACGAGAAACGGCCTGGTCTTGTTCTAATAGCAAGCTCATAATTGAAGATTTATCTTCTTTTATTGAGGCTAAAGTTAAAGAAGTCTGCCGCCTGGAAATTGAGAATCTTAAATCCGAAGCGAGCGCGTCTTATGCAAATGAGCTGGTCATATCACTGCAGAATGAGAACAAAGATCTTCAAGAGAAATTGCAGGAGTTGGAGTCCCACCACATCATTTTGAAACAGGAAGCTAATTTGCTGCGCGAAGAGAACAAGAGCCTTTTAACAGCCATCCGACTAATGAACAACGAACTCCAAAATCCCAATGAAGAAAAGTGTGTTCCTACCATTTCTACAAATTTGCATGACCAAATATCTGAAGGTGTGAATGGTGTGTCACCAGTGCATTACAACGAATCCTCCTGGGTAACTGTTAACGACGAGAAGTTCAAACAGAGAAGCAGAAGAAAACGCAGCAAAAAGAAAAAATTTTCAACGAGCGCAAATCCAACTGAACCATCACGGCCGACTATTGAGCGAAATCAAATCAGCCATCAAGATCGGGGCACTCCGAATGCTGCACAGCAAACTCAGAATCCTTCTATTTCGGTCTCTAGTGGAAATCCATCAACAGATCACATGCGAAAAAAGAAGCTTGTCTTCATAGCCGGGGACTCCATTATTCAACACGTCCAGGGTTGGGATATATCAACGAATGATAAGCATGTGGCAGTCAAGTCCTTCTCGGGTGTTCGAATTGCAGATATGGAAGATTATTTAAAGCCCTTGCTTAGAAAGGAACCAGATGAAATCATCCTCCATGTTGGAACTAATAACATGCGCGACGAAAGTCCGCGCAGCGTGGCTGAGGGCATTGTCAACGTAGTAACTCAGATTCGACAGGATTTCCCGTCTACGCGCCTTGCAATTTCACCACTGCTACCCAGGTCAGATAACTTAGAATTAAACGACAAAATCAAGGAGGCCAATAAGATCTTAAAGTCGTTTTGTAGCTCCAATATAGACTTAACTTGTTTAAATCGTAGGGGTGTCCACCTTAACCGCAAAGGGTCTTTGAATATTTGGTAGTGAGCCTGCTATCCCTACCTCGTCCCGGTCTAATGAAAATTCTAACCGGGAACTTGGTCATGACCGTACATCTGAACCAGACCTAACTTTCAGTTTACCCAAACTTAAGGGCTTTAAAATTGCATTTGTCAATATTGTCAGTTTGCCTAAATACCTGGACGAGCTTCGCCTAAGAATGCAATCTCAGTCATTAGACATACTAGCCTTAAGTGAGACTCGTCTTGACAATACCTTTACTGATTCTGCAGTGTCAATAGAAGGTTATACAATTGTTAGGCGTGACCGGTGCAGAGGTGGTGGTGGTGTTGCCATGTACATTCGTAACGTTATCGATTATAAAATCAGATCCGACCTTTCTGATCCAGATCTTGAGTTCTTGTGTCTTGAAATTCAAAAACCCAAGGCCAAGCCATTTCTTCTTTCAAACTGGTACAGACCTCCGAATTCACCATTTGAGCTTTTTGTTAAGTTCGAGGTCCTTCTGGGAAAGATTGAAGCGGAAAATATTGAATCAAATATACTAGGTGATTTAAACTGTGACATGACGGCAATTACCCCAGCTAATGAAACTAAACACCTTATTGAACCCTGTGAATCGTATCAATATGCTCAATTGATCAAGGAGCCTACACGCGTCACCTCAAGTTCTAAATCACTTATCGACTTATTTCTTACCAATGAGCCCGACAAATTTGTTACATCAGGCGTGTCTCATATTGGTTGCAGCGATCACAGTCTAATCTATGTCTCTAGAAAATTAACATGCCCTAGGTCGTTCCCGCGAATCATTGAATCGAGACAATACAAAAATTTTGTGCCCGATAACTTTATGAATGACATGGCGCTGGTACCTTGGGACATAATAGAGCAAATAGATGATCCTACTAGAGCGTGGGAGGTGTGGAAACAATCATTTTTAGCAGTAGCCAACCTTCATGCACCTGTTAAGAAAAGGAGAGTTAGAAACTCTAAGGCTCCCTGGCTCACCCCTGAAATCAAGCGATTGATGTGGGAAAGAGACAGAATAAAGCGAATTGCAACCGTCACCAATGATCAGTTAAAATGGGCGGAGTACAGACGACTTAAGAATCGAATAAACCATTCTATTAAGGCCTGCAAGAAGAATTACTATCATTCTTACTTCGAGGATAACGTTGGAAAAGCAAAAGCGATTTGGAATGGAATTAATACAATATTATCGCGAAAGAAAAACTCTGCCCCGGCGTCAAAATTGATTATTGGTGACACGGTGATAACTGACCCTCATGAGCTAAGCAACGCTTTTAACAGGCATTTTACCGATATTGGCCCCAATTTAGCGGCAAACATAAATCCCCCTCGAGTCAGTTTTCGTGATTTTGTAGAATCTTGTGAGAGCACCTTCCAGCTTGAATTACTTACTACTGACGGACTGCGCAAACGTGTGAACGATATCCCTGTAGGTAAGGCTGATGGCCTCGATGGTATTCCAACTTGCCTCCTAAAGTTATCATTTTCATTCATTGCGTCTTCCCTGACACATATGTTTAATTTAGTTATTTCCACTGGAATCATTCCCAAAGACTGGAAGAGTGCTAGAGTAACTCCAATTTTCAAAGCTGACTCGAAGGTTGACCCAGCCAATTACAGGCCTATTTCTGTACTTTCTGTACTAGCTAAACTCTTTGAAAAAGCCATTTTTAATCAGGTATATACATATTTAAATGACAATAAGCTACTTTCGAAATATCAGTCTGGCTTTAGACCTATGCACTCTACTCTTACAGCTCTTATTGATATCACAGACAATTGGCATCTTAACATTGACGATGGTTTGACAAATGCCATTCTGTTTATTGATTTAAAAAAGGCATTTGATACTATTGAAGATGAGATCCTTCTGTCAAAATTGGAGCTGTATGGGTTTAAAGGTGCAAGTCTTAATCTTTTCCGAGACTACCTCTCTGATAGAACTCAGGTTACAGTTATAAACAACGTAAATTCTGAAACTAGCTTCATAAGTTGTGGGGTGCCTCAAGGCTCAATCCTCGGCCCCCTACTATTCCTACTGTACATTAACGATCGCCCAAACTGTAACCTTCTATCAGATGTGAGGATGTACGCCGATGACACTAATCTTACGTTTGCCTCCAAAGACCCTGATGAGCTGTTTTCATCCCTGACTCACGATTTAGGCAATCTGAAACAATGGCTCGATTCTAACCGTCTAAGTCTTAACGTCCTCAAAACTAAGTGTCTGTCTACAGGCACAAGGCACAAAATCTCCTTGCTCCCTAGTGAACCTAACATATGCCTTGATGGGCATTCAATTGAACGAGTCAATAGTTACAAATGCCTAGGCGTTCAGGTTGATGAAACACTCTCGTGGGAAGCTCACATCTCCGAAGTCGTCGGTAAGGTTGCTAAAGTACTTGCTGCCCTGAGGAGGCTAAGACCGATATGTCCCCAGAGTACCCTAGTCGCAATTTACAAGTCATTGATTCTTCCGCATCTCGATTATTGCAGCGCTGTCTGGGGCTGCATCGGTAATGGCCTCAGCCAAAAACTAGAGAAACTACAAAACAGGGCTGCACGCATAATAACAGGGTCTAGTTGGGATACCAGATCTGCCCAGATTCTTCATGCCCTTAAATGGAATAGCCTCGCTGACAGACGTGCAAAACAACTGAAATCTTTAATGTTCAAAACTGTAAATAACCTTGTACCCGAATACCTGTCTGATAAATTCGCCAGTGTTAATACCATCCACAGACATAATCTTCGAGGTGCGCAACATAACCTGTTTATTCCGCGGCCGAACACTGAGGCCCTCAAGAAGAGTTTTCGTTATAGGGGCGCAGTAACATGGAACAGTCTGTCAGCGGAGGCTAAGCAGGCCACTACTTTAGATAGTTTTTATTCCGCTAATGTACATTAGTAATTTCTTAACTTAGTTTAGCACTTCTTATAGGATTTTTTAACAATGTCTGTAATTTAGTCTTAGCTTTTTGTACTAGGTTTAATGCGCACGGCTCTTTAGAAGACCACTTTTTAGTGATAAGGATCCCGTGGATAAATAAAGTTTATTATTATTATTATTCATTATCAAATGAAATATGGAATGAGGATATTAGTTAATATGGAGCGCTCATTTCAATGTAACCGATGCGAATAGTCAATGTAAACAAACACTCTGAGGTCAATTTGAGGTCACTAAGTGCAAAATTTCTTCAAATTGGTCGACTTATTCTGAAGCGCTCGCTAAAAAACCCAACCAAAATTTTAATTTACGTTAAAAAACTATATCTCGAGACTTCAAAACTAAAATTTGGGGCAATTCGGAGAATTCCCATAACCAGGAGCTCGATTTCAGTTTTGCCTATAAACTTTCGCATTCGTGAGCTCTTGTCAACTGGGCATTTAGAAAGCGGTTAACAAGCGTTGATTTTACACTTCAGAATCGGAAATCGGTCGTAAATAGGATGCTAGATGCCCATTTTATAGAAATTAAGTGTAGATTGCCGATAGGTTGACATGTTTGGTTACGCGAAGCAGTTATTTCGGCCGGTCTATTTTCCCTTGTGAGGCGGCTAATTTCAGGCGTCAGACGGGCGAAATCAAAAATCTCAAATAATTCCAAAAATCGACCGTATTTCGGAAAATAAACCCCAGGAGGTTTGTAAACTCGTCAGTACCTCTCTATAGACTTAAAATGAGGGTAGGTTAGGTTTTCGTCTGTGGCCACGAATTTTCCGTTTTGCTCGATTTTCCTGTGCATTCTCTCTTAAATGACTTAACTCTTGCTTTAATCTTTTAAACTCTTTGTAATGATTCCTTAAGTCAAATTATTTCAGTTTCAGTACCTAGGCCTTCGCACATATTTTTCGTTAACAAAATATTCAGCAGAATTAAATAGCCTTCCAAATGCTCCCAGTGATGATTGCTGACCAAACTATACTGCAAATTTAATTTTGTGCTTGCGCTCGCTAAGTCAGCAAAGGAACTTGAGGGATTCAACTAAACCATCCAATGGATAGGGCAGGAAAAAGAGAAAAAACTCTTTTTTCATTCTAATTAGCCTGTTATTGATACCAGACAGATCGACCCGTGCCAGCAATTCTACATTTTAGACAAGCGAATCTCCAAAGGCTATAACAAACAACAGCGACTTTCTTCGGCCCTGTGACATAAATGCTTAAATGACAAGTTGACTTTCACCACCCTAGCAAGTTCTTATTTGTTACTGTGTATCACGTGACGTGCACGAGGACTAAAGCGCTCTCAGCTTGTCAGCCATTTTGACTGTTGTCATTACATTACATGGTGTCAGAGTGCAGCGAAAATCTGCGCCGAGTAAAGCCATCGAGCTTCAATCTCAGTTTCCTATCGTTCGTAAAGAATCACTGATTCAAGATGGCGAAATACAAAACTCCGGAGATGGTTTGGACCTCACAAGAGTTGAACCAAGAATGGCGTCGCTTCTGCAGACATGCAAGTTGTATCTTAGACGGTCCCTTGCACAACAAAGAGGACAGCGTTAAAGTTAGCTACTTGAAGATGTGGGTAGGAGACAAAGGACTTGACGTTTTTGAAGGATTTCAGTTCGCAAAGCCTGAAGATGCAGCGAAATTAACGATCGTCATGAAAAAGTTCGAAGCATACTGCGCTCCGCGAAAAAACCACATCATGGCTGCTTTGAAGTTTAGTGAACGCCGACAAGCCGACAGTGAGAGTTTCGACTCCTTCGTGACTGATTTAAAGATTCTCGTGAAGGACTGTGGCTATCAAGAGGAAGAACGAATGGTTCGCGACGTGATCGTTTTCCGTTGCAAGCACACTAAAGTTCGTGAAAAGTGCCTCGATTTAGCCGACACGTTGACCTTGGAGAAAGCTGTTGAAATCGGTCGCAACCATGAAACGAATCTAACCAGCCTTAAGAAGCTCGCAAAAGACGAAGATCCGACTGTGAATGCCCTAAACAAGGAAAAACGTCAAACTCGGAATCGTCGTCAGCAGTCAAATAAAGGCACAAACAAGCAAGATTCAGCAAAGACTGCTACGGATGCAAAGAGCAGCAAACAAAACCGAAAGAAACCAAACGAAAAGTGCGGGAGGTGTGGTTACGACAGAACCCACAAGAAATGTCCAGCAATGGGACAACAGTGCGGATTCTGCAAAAAGATGAATCATTATTCCAAGCTCTGTAGATCAAAAGAAGTACACAACTTACAAGAAGTGGATGATCCAGATGACAGTGAAGATGATTCACCTCTCTTTGTTTACTCGGTTGGATCAGACTGTGGACCTGAGGATGAGCAATTTTACGAGACTGTCGAGGTACAGGATACCCAAGTTCGTTTCCAGCTGGATAGTGGTGCAAAAGCCAATGTCATGTCACTGAAGACCTACACCAAACTTAAGCATGGACCCTTGCCACCCCTGAAAAAGACAAGAACTGTGTTGATTTCCTTCTCCAAGCACAAGCTCAAACCCCATGGGGAAGTAGTGTTGACCACTCGATACAAAGATAAGGTTGAAAATGTCAAGTTCTTTGTTGTGGAACCTGAAGTGGAGTCTGTGCTTAGTGGAAACACTTGTATTAAGCTGGGTCTGTTAAAAAGAGTTTATCAGATGGCAAGTCAAGAACTACCACAGGAAGGTACCAGTTCCACTGAGAGCAAAAGTTATTGAGGAACTAAAACGGATGGAAAAGCTAGGAGTGATTGTACGTCAGGAAGAACCAACAGAATGGGTCAACTCACTTGTGGTAGTACAGAAGCCTACAGGTGCAGTGAGACTGTGCATTGATCCTAGAGATTTAAATGCAGCTATGAAGAGATCCCATTACCCTATGAAGACAGTTGATGAGGTGGCCAGCCGTCTTCAAGGTGCCAACACTTTCAGTATCCTGGATGCCAAAAGCGGTTTCTGGCAGCTAAAGTTAGACGAAGAGTCTTCACGTCTCTGTACCTTCAACACTCCTATTGGTCGTTACAGGTTTAGAAGACTACCCTTTGGAGTGAAATGCGCCCCAGAAATCTTCCAAAGAACTATGGATCAAATGGTTGAAGATTTGGATGGCGTGGAGGTCATTATGGATGATGTCATAGTGGCTGGAGATGAGACAACACATGACGAACGCTTGAAGGCATTCCTGGAAAGAGCATTGAAGTAAGGTTTGAAGCTCAACAAGGAGAAATGCAAGATTCGTCAGACGCAAGTTCCTTATGTTGGACATTTGCTAACTGCAGAGGGTTTGAAGATTGATCCCCAAAAGGTCAAGGCAATTCAAGAAATGCCCGAGCCGCAAAGCAAAGAAGATGTGAAACGCCTTCTCGGATTCGTACAATTCCTGAGTCGGTACCTGCCCAGCCTGTCAACTGTGGATGCCCCACTAGAGAGTTGGAGAAAGCAGATGTATTGTTTCACTGGTACCACCCACAGAAAGAGAGCTTTGAGAAGATTAAACAGCTTGTATCGGAAGCACCAATACTGCAATACTATGATGTCAGGAAGCCAGTGAAAATCCAGTGCGATGCAAGTGGGAAAGGGCTCGGAGCCGTGCTATTACAAGATGACAAACCTGTCTGCTATGCTTCTCGAGCACTCACAGATACCGAGACAAGGTATGCGCCAATTGAAGTTGAAATGCTCGCAGTTGTCTTCGCTTGCCGCAAGTTCCACCAGTACATCTATGGCAGAAGTGTTGTCGTAGAGACAGACCACAAACCCTTACAGGCGATCAGCACCAAACCATTGTCTCAAGTTCCACTGAGACTTCAGAAGATGGTCCTCAATGTGCGTGGGTATGATGTGGAGATTCGATACATTCCTGGTGTTAAACAAGTCCTTGCAGACACCCTGAGTAGAGCATCTGTAACGAATGCTGACAGTGAAGCTTATGAAGAATTCCAGGAAATTAACATGGTCCTGTCAGTATCAGAGGAACGATATGAAGAATTTCAGAAAGAGACCAAAGTAGACCCAGAGCTGCAAGCAGTTCTTACCATGGTGACAAATGGATGGCCAGACACGAAGCAGCAAGTTCCTATAGAGGCAAGACCCTACTGGACATTCCGAGATGAAGTCGCAACAGCAGATGGCCTCCTCTTCAAAGGAACACGCTTAATTGTCCCAAAGGTTATGAGACCTGAAATGCTGCGCCAGATCCACAAGAGTCACCTAGGAATAGCCAAATGTAGACAGAGAGCCAGAGAAGTTCTATTTTGGCCAGGAATGTCAGTAGATGTGGAGCAAATGGTCATTAACTGTAGCGTGTGTGCAGATTATGCCAAGAAACAGCCTTCGGAGCCATTGAAACCTACTATTCCACCATCACTTCCTTGGAAGAAGATAGGAACTGATTTGTTTGAATTTCGCGGAAAACATTATTTACTCTCGGTGTGCTACCGTAGCAAGTTCCCAGAAGTTACAAAGATGGAATCGTTGAGAAGTAGTGCTATAGTAGAAGAGCTGAAGAGGCAATTTGGAATCCATGGGATCCCAGCAGAAGTAGTTCAGACAATGGGCCCCAATTCAGCAGCAGTGAATTCCAAGAATTTGCAAAAGAGTATGGGTTTAAGCACATAACCAGTTCACCCCATTACCCAAAGGCCAATGGAGAGGCAGAGAGAGCCATTCAAACTGTCAAGAATCTATGGCGAAAGAACAATGACAAACACCTAGCCTTGCTAGATTATCGGACAACACCACTACCTGGCATTGAACTGTCTCCAGCGCAACTGTTGATGGGACGTCGACTGAGAAACGAGTTACCTATGATGGAAAGCTTGCTCCAACCAGCCAGTGCCAACCAAGAAGATGTCTCCAAGTACCTGAAGAAGACCAAAGAAGATCAGAAGAAGTACCATGACCGACATGCTAGCAAAGAAAAGAAAGAACTACAACCTGGAACGATGGTGCGAATGCAACCCTGGACAGACTCTAAACAATGGAGGCCAGCAACGGTTGTTAGACATCACCACACACCAAGGTCCTATGTAGTGCAAGCAGAAGACGGCCGAAAGTATCGCCGCAACAGACAGCATCTACGAGTTTGCCCAGCTGCAGGATATGGGAATTTAAGTGCAGAACTGTCCTTTGATAGTAGCGCAGACCAGAGAAACCTACCCAAGGACAAACCTGACCAAGCCGCAGCCCCAGCAGTGTCCTCAGCCATTCCACCCCTTGAACCACCAAAGGCAAACAGTCCAGAGCCTTATGTTACTCGAAGTGGCAGACGAGTAGTTAAACCCGATCGGCTTGACCTTTAAACCAGACTAGAGACTGAGAACTGTTTTCAGCTTTTGATTTACTTTGGAATTCAAAGACAGTAACATTTATTTCAAGCTCAGATTTTGTTTTATTTTATATTTTTATTATTAAGTTTTCTTTAGTAAAAGGGAAGGATGTGACATAAATGCTTAAATGACAAGTTGACTTTCACCACCCTAGCAAGTTCTTATTTGTTACTGTGTATCACGAGGAATAAAGCGCTCTCAGCTTGTCAGCCATTTTGACTGTTGTCATTACATTACAGGCCCCCTTTTTCTGGATGTTCTGGATCCGCCCCTGTTTTCTCAATTTATAGGCTAATGGTAGGATCGGTGAGTCTGCTAATAAAAACGAATTGTCAGATTGGCTTCTAGCAATACCGGTCTCTTGAAATAACGCAATGGATGTATGCAGATTGTGCCCTTAGTGGGACGGGAACATAAAGGTGTTTTAATGCAAATTCCAAGCGTATCGCGGAGAACCACCTAGCAGGTGAGTTAGGTTGTAGCAGTAGTGTTTGGTTTTGTCGGAGGCGAGCGCAGTGATTAAGAAAATATGGTAATTTTGGTTATGACGTCACTGCCGCTTTTAAGACTATATGTTCAACCCTCCATGTAAGCCAATGTGAAATGCCACACTCGACATAAGCCTGTGCAATATTTCGCATTTTGGCGGGAAATTATATGGACAACCCGCGCTTTTGAATAGAAAAAACTACAAACTACAGCGAATTTGAAAATACAACTCTTATTAAAGACCGAAATTGTCACCTAGTTAAATTAGCATACTGTAAAATTAGCATACTTTAAAGGAAATTATCTGTTATCCAATATCTTTGCAGGCAAATAAGAAAAGGCAAAAGCCCTTGTGATCATAAGCAGGTGCATGGAAGAGTGGTCCAAACTGTGATGTCATTTTAGAAATTATAGGCCGATGATGTTGTCAGTGAGTCTATATAATTAAAACAAATTGTCACAACCGCGAGCTCGTTTATTCAACGGTCCTCGTCGTTTTTAAAGTATATACACGCTGACACTGGGACATCACGGTAGTCTAGTGATGCAAAATTCAAGCGTTTCTGCTGACATGCCGACTGTTGATAATATCAATGCCAACAGCAGTGTTTGGTTTTGGGTCCTAGGATGGTCTTTCACTCTTCTAACAATTGCTGGGAACGGACTTGTTATATTTCTCATTTTTAAAAATCAGCAGCTGCAGACAAAACCGAACTGTTTCATTTTGTCGCTAGCAGTAGCCGACTTTTTTGTCGGACTCGTCTATTTTCCACCGATCTTCATCAAGACCTTCACCTGCCCCTCACCAATTGGTAGAGAAGCCGCGTTTATTATCATCAGGCATTTCTTCCAGTACTCCTCTGTCATGAACCTGTGTAGCATGTTGGCCGACCGCTACATCTCCATAGCAAAACCTCTGCAATACGTCACCCTCGTAACAAGGAAGACAGTGATTATAGTTTTGGTCGCATCATGGATCTTACCATTAATAGCTCTCGTTGTTCCAGAAACTGTTCTCTTTGTACATAGCAAAGAGCAAGACAAAATCTTTGTGATATTCAGAACGCTGATGTTCGTAACTTTTCCGATGTTATTATTGCTTGCATTGTCGACTCGTGTTCTAGCTCTCGCTCGGAACGTAGCTCGCGAGTCGCGGGCGTTGAATGCTCAGGTTCGTTTCAATTACGAAAGTGAAGCAATACACGTTGAAACAATCAGCTCTGAAGTCTTCAAAAGACAGGCGACCGTGAAGATGATGATCGCTGTCATGAGCATATTTCTTCTCTGTTCTGCAGCAGAACATTGGAAACATATGTGCTTATGTGCCGTTTCTGAAAATACTGATCACGTTCTTGATCTCCTTTGCATTTTAAATTCGGCTGCCAATCCGATTGCTTACGCCTTTCTCAAGCACGATATAAAACAACAGTTAAAACGCCTCTGTGATTACAACAGACGCTAAACACCAAGGCCACCAGAATGATCAAGAAATAACCATTTATGTGACCATTCTGCTCAACAGATGGTCTTAAACAAACTAATCAGCTTCATAGGAAATATTTCCTGAAATCACCTCTATGTTGGTCTACCATGAAAATTGAATCTCTAGATTACCATGCTTTATCAAACTCATAAGATAGTAAGGCTTTCCAATTTTTTAGTTTTGAGTTGTTCCAATTTTTGAAAGGGTTTACAATGCACATATTGGGGTACACTGATTAGTTCGTGAATCGTGAATCATTACTGTTTGAGAAATAAAATAAAACTCCAATTGATGACAAGAGTCGAATAAGCTTCAACATATATATCACGCGTTATGTCACTACATCCATACCCGTTGCTCGATTCATGAAGATTTACCATTTGGATTGGGATATCAGTTTAATTTCGGTCTTCCTCTCAGGAAGTGTCTATTTTATTTTCCATCAAGAAAACCGTCAAAGGTTTCCTGCGGAAGTTGAACTGTTAACGGAAAGAATAAGTCCACGTCTTACATCACACGAAACCCAGACAATCTGTTTGTGTAACCCATTGTTATTATAGTAAATGTATGGGATTTACCGTATTTTTCATGCTCTAGCGAGGAATCGCTAAATATATGTATTGAACAACGCTTAATAATAGTTAAATTGCCTTACCTGTGGTGTACCGTTGTCATTTTATCTCAGAAGTGATATTGTCGGGTTTTGTCGTCGATGCGAACTGTGGCACAGCACACCACAGGTAAGGCAATTTATCTGTTATTTCACATTTTAAGCTATTTTGTCGGGTTTTGTCTTCCAGACCAACTGTGGCACAGCACACCACAGGCAAGGCATTTTAACTTTTATTTCACAGTACACCACAGGCCGGTAAGGCAATTTAACTTTTATTTATCGTTGTTCAATACATATATTTAGCGATTCATCGCTAGAGCATGAAAAATACGGTAAATGCTAAGCATTTACTATATAATAACATTGAAAGGGTTATACAAACAGAATGTCTGGGTTCCCTGTGCTTACATCTTCCTGTTCGTGTTTGTATTAACATAGACACATCTCCAGCCATCGTCAGAAAGGAAAGAGTCCAACCGAATCAGATCCACAACAAGGTTGTCATTTTCAAGCCAGACCAGTTCAACTCCACATGATAACAACTTTAAAAACATCTTCCTTCTTCTTAACTTGTTTATACGAAAATGCTGTCAGGATTAAAAAGTACGCAGCAGTAACACATAAATTGAACTTTGGTTATTGCAAACAGCAAGGTTTACAAGGTACGAAACACGGCGGTTAATCTTCGAATTTCTGATTGCAGTTGGACAATAACAATTTCGGGCCACCACGCTCGTTTTTGAGTACTAATCACTTAAAGCTTAAATTAGGGGTGTTGCTATGCACTATTTACTGAGCAACTGTTTGATGCAATTATAATAATAGCAGCTGATAAAAGGCGGGAGTATTGATCCACCAAAGAGTAAGCGCTGAAAAGTCAGGGCGGAACCGCTGTGAGCCACCTTAGGTAAACCTAGAAAGAAGACCGAAGGTAAAATATCGGGCATTGTTGCGGGGCTGCTTCTCGTGCGTTAGGGCATTTTTTTACTCTATGTTGTTCTGAAAGGAGTCAGGAAGACAGAACTTTTCAATGCACTGAAAAATATTCAAAAAGCGGTCTGTATTTGTAAAATTGTTTCAATTGTTACTTAGTCAGATTTGCATACTCAATTGCCCTCTTTGCGGGAAAGGGAACTTTCTGTCAATGTTATTTTTAAACTGATTAAAATGTCTCTAAGGGGAAATAAGAAAAGGGAAACGTGTCTTTATGATTACCCAGGAATATGCATGAGCTGTCCAGAAACTACTGACATTTGACCAAATTATTGGCTAATGATAGGATCAGTGAACTCTGTTAACAATCCGAATTGTCAGTTTGATGATCACAAAGTTTATTCAAGACTTGTCTCGGCTTTTATAACACAACAGATGTACGCAGATTGCGTTCAACGCCCTCAGTGAAAAATAAATGCGTGTTCTAGCTCTCGCTCGGAACGTAGCTCGCGAGTCGCGGGCGTTGAATGCTCAGGTTCGTTCAACTACCATAGGGAAACAATACACATAGAAACAGTCAGCTCTGAAGTCTTCAAAAGACAGGCGACCTTAAGGATGATGATTGTTGTCATGGGAATATTTCTTCTCTGTTCTGTAGCAGAAAGTTGGAAAGTTCTGTGCGTTTGTGGACCGCTTTCGTGGTGCGCCATAACTAAAGATATTGCTCACATTCATGATCTCCTTTGCATTTTAAATTCAGCTGTTAATCCGATTGCTTACGCTTTTCTCAAAAACGATATAAAACAGTCTTTGAAACGACTTCGTGGTCACAAACAGCCAGCCAACCAAATGCGATGTGATGGGATGCGCATTCTCTGTAAAAACAAGGAAGGTTATTTGGAAGGTCACCAGGGCTAAAATTGCATTGTAAGAAAAATTTTTGTCCGTGGTCCTTAAGAAAAAACGAAAGAATATGTTTCCAGGGACTTTCGTGGTCCTCGATGTACTTTTTAAGGCAAATAATGCGTTGCGTATCGATACGAGTTTCGATATGAGGCATTCCAAGGCCGCCATTCTTATAATCGCTAATGACTGCTAGCCGTTTAATTTTATCTTTTCCTTTCCAGAAGAATCTGTAGATAATAGAATTGAGGTCTCTGATCAGATTTTTTGTAGAGCAGATGAGAGATGCACGAAACATAAATTTCGGGATTACAAAAGTCTTAACAACCTGGATTTTACCATACAATGTTAAATTACGCCATCTCCAAGCTTTCGGTATTTCAGAAATCGTTTTTAAAGTTTCATCATAGTTAAGCTCTTGTCTTTTCTTCCAATTATAAGTAAAATAAACACCTAGAATTCTAATTGGCTTATTTATTTTATCAACATCAATACCAGCAAGCGGGGGTTGATTCTTATGATGAGCAGTTCCCAGCTATAGAGCTTCAGTTTTCTCTGTGTTGAGCTTTAAACCGGAACATTTTCCAAATTTATCAAGTAACGTGGAAAGATTGAGAGAGACTGAGAGTCAAGTAGGAGGCTTGTTAAATCATCGGCGAAAGCTGCAATCTTAATTTCTTTGTTCTCAACAGCAATGCCTTTTATTTCCTCATCACTCCTTATTTTAACGAGCAACACTTGGAGTGCAATAATAAAAAGATATGCTGACAATGGGTCTCCTTGTCTAACACCTCTGCGAACATCAAATAGCTGCGTAGCAAAACCGTTATTTGGAACGCAGCTCGATATGTTACTATAGAGGACAGATACCCAAGTGATAAACGAATTACCGAAGTTAAAGGAACGCAAGGCCCTGAATAAAAATGACCAGCTTAAAGAGTCAAAGGCTTTCTCGAAATCGAAGGCAACCAAAAGACCGGACATTTGTTGAACTTTAGTTTACTCAATGATGTCATCAGTTGTACGAATAGCATCAAGCATTGTTCTTCCCTTTACGTACGCGTATTGGTCAACGTGAATTATTTCTGGAAGGATTTTTTCCAGCCGTAGGGCAAGAGCTTTTGAGGCGATTTTCACATCCACATTTAAGACTGGGGAGATTGGTCTCCAATTCTTAATATACCAGTTGCCAAACATTCCACATTTCCAAAAACACGCATCATGGCGTCATTAATCAAGAGATGTCACGTGACACTAAACACAACTTTCATGTGGCCAAACAAGGAAAATACTTTTCTAACTCGAAATTTATGATGAGAATAAGTCATCTTATATGCAGAAAATGGAAGCACTTTGAAATCTTTGCGGGGGGTCGTCTAATTATAAATCGTCAAGCCTTAACACACATGAGTTGGTTGGTTGGTTGGTTTGCTGGCTGGCTGATTGGTTGATTGGTTTTGCTGGCTGGTAGGATTGTCGGTTGTTTGGTTGGATGGATTGTTGGTTGGTTCGCTGGATGGATATTTGGGTTGGTAGCTTGGTAGGTTGGTCGATGGTTGAAGGATAGGAAAGCGTGGTAGTTCATATGTCGTGGGAAAAAACACTAAAAGACTGGGCCATTCTTTGGTTTAACTTTAAAGTTTCGTCGTCTCAAAATAATAAAAGTAAGCAGTTGTACCCCAGATGCCAAAGTTTTTTGCCAAATTATTCTACTCAAATTCTACTCAACAGATGGTCTTACAGTAATAAGATCTATGTGAAATATTTTCTGCAATCACCTTTGTGTTGGTCTATGATGAAAATTCAAATTAAGACTGTTTATCAACCTTTAGATTACCTTGCTTTAACAAACTCACGGATAAGGCTTTCAGTTATTACAATTTTCCAAAGGGCATACGATGCACATATTGGCGTACACCGATTGGTTCGTGAATCATGAATCATTACTGTTAAAAAATAAAACTTCACTTGCACTAGACTCGAATAAAATATAACGTATACATCAAGTCTTACGTCTCTACATCCATACCAGTTGCTGGATTCATGAAGATTTAATTAACCTTTAGATTGGAATATCAGTTTAATTACGGTATTCCTCCAAGACAGTGTCTATTTTATTTTCCTCAAGGTTTCCTGCGGAATTTTAACGTCTGGTTTTTTTTTCTTTTTTTTTTTTTAACGGAAAGCATCAGTCCACATCTTACATCTTTCTCTTCCTGTTTTTATTTAACAAATAAAAACAAAAATAGACACATTTCCAGCTATCGTCAGAAAGGAAAGCATTCAACCGATTATCCAGAACCAGGTTGTAATTTTCAAGACAGATTTTGGATCGCAATTGTTGATCAGAAGCCACAGTTCAACTCCACGTGATAACACTGAACTTTAAAAACATCTGCCTTCTTCTTAACTTTTTTTATACGAGAATTCTGTCAGGATTAATGTATACACAGCAGCAACACATAAACTGAACTTTGGTAATTGCAAAATCTAATGTTTGCTTCTTTCTCACTTTCTTCCATTGACATAAATATGCGTCCATCTTTGCAGACTATTTTTTGCATTTCAATATTGTTAAGGTGGGATTTAATGATGAGAGAGTGAAAGAGTATAAAACCAAAGGCCGATACAACGTTGGCTGAAAAGGACGAGATATATCGAAATTGGCACCATTCATGCAATCACGCTCGCCACGCGCAGCCACAACAAGCCGTAACAAACCGCAAGTGCGTCGTAAAGATATTTTTTAAATGACTTAACTCTTGCTTTAATCTTTTAAACTCTTTGTAATGACACCCTAAGTCAAATTATTTCAGTTTCAGTACCTAGGCCTTCGCACATATTTTTCGTTAACAAAATATTCAGCAGAATTAAATAGCCTTCCAAATGCTCCCAGTGATGATTGCTGACCAAACTATACTGCAAATTTAATTTTGTGCTTGCGCTCGCTAAGTCAGCAAAGGAACTTGATGGATTCAACTAAACCATCCAATGGATAGGGCAGGAAAAAGAGAAAAAACTCTTTTTTCATTCTAATTAGCCTGTTATTGATACCAGACAGATCGACCCGTGCCAGCAATTCTACATTTTAGACAAGCGAATCTCCAAAGGCTATAACAAACAACAGCGACTTTCTTCGGCCCCCTTTTTCTGGATGTTCTGGATCCGCCCCTGTTTTCTCAATTTATAGGCTAATGGTAGGATCGGTGAGTCTGCTAATAAAAACGAATTGTCAGATTGGCTTCTAGCAATACCGGTCTCTTGAAATAACGCAATGGATGTATGCAGATTGTGCCCTTAGTGGGACGGGAACATAAAGGTGTTTTAATGCAAATTCCAAGCGTATCGCGGAGAACCACCTAATGCAGGTTATAGCAGGTGAGTTAGGTTGTAGCAGTAGTGTTTGGTTTTGTCGGAGGCGAGCGCAGTGATTAAGAAAATATGGTAATTTTGGTTATGACGTCACTGCCGCTTTTAAGACTATACGTTCAACCCTCCATGTAAGCCAATGTGAAATGCCACACTCGACATAAACCTGTGCAATATTCCGCATTTTGGCGGGAAATTATATGGACAACCCGCGCTTTTGAATAGAAAAAAAAAGAAAATAGACTTTTCTTCTTATTATTGACACTACACCAGACCAGACCTTATACTACATTTAATTCAGCGAAAACTCGAGGACTTAATTACAAACTACAGCGAATTTGAAAATACAACTCTTATTAAAGACCGAAATTGTCACCTAGTCAAATTAGCATACTGTAAAATTAGCATATTTTAAAGGAAAGTATCTGTCATCCAATATCTTTGCAGGCAAATAAGAAAAGGCAAAAGCCCTTGTGATCATAAGCAGGTGTATGGAAGAGTGGTCCAAAGTGTGATGTCATTTGAGAAATTATAGCCCGATGATGTTGTCAGTGAGTCTATATAATTAAAACAAATTGTCACAACCGCGAGCTCGTTTATTCAACGGTCCTCGTCGTCTTTAAAGTATATACACGCTGACACTGGGACATCACGGTAGTCTAGTGATGCAAAATTCAAGCGTTTCTGCTGACATGCCGACCGTTGATAATATCAATGCCAACAGCAGTGTTTGGTTTTGGGTCCTAGGATGGTCTTTCACTCTTCTAACAATTGCTGGGAACGGACTTGTTATATTTCTCATTTTTAAAAATCCGCAGCTGCAGACAAAACCGAACTGTTTCATTTTGTCGCTAGCAATAGCCGACTTTTTTGTCGGACTTGCCTATTTTCCACCGATCTTTATCAAGACCTTCACCTGCCCCTCACCAATTGGTAGAGAAGCCGCGTTTATTATCACCAGGCATTTCTTCCAGTACTCCTCTGTCATGAACCTGTGTAGCATGTTGGCCGACCGCTACATCTCCATAGCAAAACCTCTGCAATACGTCACCCTCGTAACAAGGAAGACAGTGATTAAAGTTTTGGTCGCATCATGGATCTTACCATTAATAGCTCTCGTTGTTCCAGAAACTGTTCTCTTTGTACATAGCAAAGAGCAAGACAAAATCTTTGTGATATTCAGAACGCTGATGTTCGTAACTTTTCCGATGTTATTATTGCTTGCATTGTCGATGCGTGTTCTAGCTCTCGCTCGGAACGTAGCTCGCGAGTCGCGGGCGTTGAATGCTCAGGTTCGTTTCAATTACGAAAGTGAAGAAATACACGTTGAAACAATCAGCTCTGAAGTCTTCAAAAGACAGGCGACCGTGAAGATGATGATCGCTGTCATGAGCATATTTCTTCTCTGTTCTGCAGCAGAACATTGGAAACATATGTGCTTATGTGCCGTTTCTGAAAATATTGATCACGTTCTTGATCTCCTTTGCATTTTAAATTCGGCTGCCAATCCGATTGCTTACGCCTTTCTCAAACACGATATAAAACAACAGTTAAAACGCCTCTGTAATTACAACAGACGCTAAACACCAAGGCCACCAGAATGATCAAGAAATAACCATTTATGTGACCATTCTGCTCAACAGATGGTCTTAAACAAAGTAATCAGCTTCATAACAAATATTTCCTGAAATCACCTCTATGTTGGTCTACCATGAAAATTGAATCTCTAGATTACCATGCTTTATCAAACTCATAAGACAGTAAGGCTTTCCAATTTTTTAGTTTTGAGTTGGGGGTTTACAATGCACATATTGGGGTCCACTGATTAGCTCGTGAATCGTGAATCATTACTGTTTGAGAAATAAAATAAAAACTCCAATTGATGACAAAAGTCGAAAAAGCTTCAGGGGCACCCAACGAGCCAAAGCAGCCAAAAGCTGTAGAAAGGAATTTTTAAGTACCTTATGGTGTTTGAAGTCTGTTTGAAATGATGTTTTGGTTAGCTAGATGTGTTCGGATTCCCTAGCTGAAATGTTAATTGCCCGAAGATTTTAGGGAACAAAATCTTTCTTTGAGAAAATACTAGCTGAAATGAACTTTCTAGGGAACCTTTTTTTCTTTCCGAAAATGCCAGCTGACGTTTTTTACTGCCAAAAACAGCAATAACAACCTTTCCGAAAACCTCAGGAGTTATGATTTCCACATTACGAATCTTTTAGGCCACGTTTTACTTACGAAAATCCGAGTGCACTCTTTAATCGACGCCGAAAGCCTTAGGCGAACTACCCTCCACCGAACAGATATCTACCGAAACTTGTCTTTGGGTGCCCCTGCAGCTTCAACATATATATCACGCGTTATGTCACTACATCCATACCCGTTGCTGGATTCATGAAGATTTACCATTTCAGGGCCGTAGCCAGAAAAAAAGTATGACTGAGGCAATGTCAATGAAAAATTATGACTGAGGCAATGTCAATGAAAAATTATGACTGAGGCAATGTCCGTGGTTAAATTACCTTCCTAGGTATATTTAGGGTGTTTATGATGACTATAAACGACAAAAACGAAAGAAGTGACTGAGGCAAGTGCCTCGGTTTGCCTGTTACTAGCTACGGCCCTGCATTTGCATTGGGATATCAGTTTAATTTCGGTCTTCCTCTCAGGAAGTGTCTATTTTATTTTCCACCAAGAAAACCGTCAAAGGTTTCCTGCGGAAGTTGAACTGTTAACGGAAAGCATAAGTCCACGTCTTACATCACACGGAACCCAGACAATCTGTTTGTGTAACCCATTGTTACTATAGTAAATGTATGGGATTTACCGTATTTTTCGTGCTCTAGCGAGGAATCGCTAAATATATGTATTGAACAACGCTTAATAAAAGTTAAATTGCCTTACCTGTGGTGTACCGTTGCCATTTTATCTCAGAAGTGATATTTTAAGCGATTTTGTCGGGTTTTCTCTTCCAGGCCAACTGTGGCACAACACACCACAGGTAAGGCATTTTAACTTTTATTTCACAGTATACCACAGGTAATGCAATTCAACTTTTATTTATCGTTGTTCAATACATATATTTAGCGATTCATCGCTAGAGCATGAAAAATACGGTAAATGCTAAGCATTTACTATAAAATAACACTGAAAGGGTTATACAAACAGAATACCTGGGCGCCATGTGCTTACATCTTCCTGTTCGTGTTTGTATTAACATAGACACATTTCCAGCCATCGACAGAAAGGAAAGAGTCCAACCGATTCAGATCCACAACAAGGTTGTCATTTTCAAGCCAGACCAGTTCAACTCCACATGATGACAACTTTAAAAACATCTTCCTTCTTCTTAAGAGAGAATGCACAGGAAAATCGAGCAAAACGGAAAATTCGTGGCCACAGACGAAAACCTAACCTACCCTCATTTTAAGTCTATAGAGAGGTACTGACGAGTTTACAAACCTCCTGGGGTTTATTTTCCGAAATACGGTCGATTTTTGGAATTATTTGAGATTTTTGATTTCGCCCGTCTGACGCCTGAAATTAGCCGCCTCACAAGGGAAAATAGACCGGCCGAAATAACTGCTTCGCGTAACCAAACATGTCAACCTATCGGCAATCTACACTTAATTTCTATAAAATGGACATCTAGCATCCTATTTACGATCGATTTCCGATTCTGAAGTGTAAAATCAACGCTTGTTAACCGCTTTCTAAATGCCCAGTTGACAAGAGCTCACAAATGCAAAAGTTTATAGGCAAACTGAAATCGAGCTCCTGGTTATGGGAATTCTCCGAATTGCCCCAAATTTTAGTTTTGAAGTCTCGAGATATAGTGTCTTAACGTAAATTAAAATTTTGCTTGGGTTTTTAACCGAGCGCTTCAGAATAAGTCGACCAATTTGAAGAAATTTTGCGCTAAGTGACCTCAAATTGACCTCAGAGTGTTTGTTTACATTGACTATTCGCATCGGTTACATTGAAAAGAGCGCTCCATATTAACTAATATCCTCATTCCATATTTTCATTTGATAATGAATTTGACTTACCACTATATAATGGAGTCGAATAGGTGCAAGGATTGTCTTGAAGCGGCAGAATGAAGCCGAGTTGTTGTCCAAACTAGATCTGATGTAAAAGTTTCAGAAATTCCTTTGTCAAATTTGCCTATAATTATATGTGAATGTAAGAAACGCTGCAGCTCATCAACCAAATGCCTGGGTAAGTTGTTGAGACATCTGTGACACACTTAGATCTGTTTTAGTGTTGGAGTGTTGGAACTGGAGCTGATAAGAGCTCACTCTAGAGCTGGTAAGACCCGTCTGATGCAGGGCGTTATTGTCGATTACGTGACAGACTTTGAAACACCCTACGGGATAAATCTAGTCTCCGAAAATCCCCCACCCCCAAATCACTTTTCTAATGGTCCATCTTTAAAGATAAAATATCCAAAAAATAATAATCAAGGGGTATATTCACGTATTCACGTAACAATAGCCGTGAAGCGTCTCGGTTGCATATCTGAACAAAACCGTAGTGTGCCAGCATCTCCATCATGGTGTTTCATCCGCAAAATTCCTCAAAAAAAACACATTAATATAACTATTCGTTTCTTTATTTTTCGGTAGGTTAACCGAATTATTTATGTTAGTCCGGGTCGAGAAACAGTCCCTCAGGTGCAATCGAGTGTAGCTCTAAAAATCGGAATGTGCTAAAATCAGGAACACCGGAACAAAACCACCGAAACAACCGGAACCACCGGAACGAAACCACCGAAACCTGCGAAACAACCGAAACAACCGAAACTGTCGGAAAACAACGAACGCAACCAACGGAACTACCGAAACGAATTCAAATCAAACTCTTGTTAAAGAGAGTTTTTAAAACATTGTTGGCTTTGCATTGTTTTAAGCCGCGCATTTGGCGCGCGTAAAGAGAGGACTCTAAATCAGGGACCGCACAGAGGGAGGGGCTGGAGGAGCTTTATCCCCCCTCCCCCCCCCCCACTACTTTTTTTGCAAAAATAAAAATACATTAAACAAAAAAATATTTTAACAAAAATAACGGAGCCAAAAATAGCATAAAATCGTTTATTCGAAAGTGTCCAGAGTTACTGGCAAAGACAAACACGCAGATAAATAGACAGAAAGAAGTATTAGTCGTTACAATTATGAAATACGAGCTTCAGATCATTTTATGATGTTGTTTTACTGAAAAGTAAAAGCTATCCCTCCATGACAGGACCGATGTTACCAAGGAGAACTCGCGCGCCGAGTAGGATTGAACGCTATTGACCAGCGTTTTGACCAGCCAAGCTTTGATACGTATGCGAAGATTGAGTCTCTCTCAATTAAGACCCTCAATTGGCAGGACAAATCCGAAGAGCTAAAGTGTATGGAAAAACTGTATAACGATGATGTTAATATTTCAATGTTAACTGCCCAGATGGAAATTTTACAAGTGCTGCTGAAGGATGGTGATTATTCGTGTTTTGACGACATCATAGTAAAATTAAATTAAAGAGCTACCCAACCCAGAACGGGAAATGATAAATAATGGTAATTAAACTGAGTGGAGTGCAATTTGGTCTGAAATCATACGCGTGATTCAAACTCGAACAAGCCGCAGCGCGAGTTCGATTTGAAATGACAAGTATGATTTCAGACCAAAATTGCATGACACGAAGTTCAATTACCACTTTATTACAGCCATTTCGAAATCACAGTTTTTTTTGTCAATATTAATATTTGCTTATCCATGAAATTTGATAGGTTAGTATTATTTCACCTTCATTTTGATCGGTTACAGAAAGGATGCGATTTAGAGTAAAAATTGGTGCGATTTGGGAATAAATTGCACTGTTGAGATCCAATCAGATTACAAGGATCACCAGTGATTTCAAAATGAATGTAATAAAAGAAATAATCACGTTATGTGAGCTTATTCTCGTAAATCCGGCAACCGGCGGTGAGGCCGGTGAAAGATCCTTTTCGACTGCTCGGAAGCTAAAACCATGGCTCCGTTCAAGGATGAACCAGGAACGATTTAGTAACCTGACAGTTTTAAACATACACAAAGAAAGAACTGACAGGCTTTCCACCATTGACATTGCAAACGAATTTACCGACCGCAACACAAACAGAAGCGTAAATTTGGCACTTTTCAAGTAATGATGTGCAGTAACTTTAATATCATTCACTTAATTATTTTCAGTTACCGTTTTGTTAAATTTCAAAGCTGTGGAAATATTTTGAATGAATAATTAAACAATTATTGAACTCGGCTTTTGTATGATATGAAGATCTCGGAGGGTGTTATCCTCCTCAAGCCTTCGGCTTTGGCGGATAACACCCTCCTCGATCTGCATAATTCTTCATATCATACTCAGCCTCGTCCCATAATTGTTAATTATACAGCGTTGAGTTCAAGGCAGCTCAAGCAAAATCGTTGGATTTCTGGCTTATTTATAGTAATTACAGGTTGATATCAGCAGTATACCAGTCTGATATTTCAATATAGTGATGGTGAATTTTGAGACCCGATAGCAACATCCCTGAAGATGTGGAAAAAAATTCCACGCGTTTTCTTTAGCCTCCCCCCCACCACTCAAAAACTTGCTGCGCGGTCCCTGTAAATCCCTGCAGGTTTCACGAACGTTGCGTTTACAGCCAAGACCAAGTGTCTCCCGATGGCGAGGACATATCTTGAGTTGATCAATGTTTTGCGGGCATGAAAAGTGATGCGCTCTTGCGAGAATAAGCTCAACTTATCTATAGTACTCATGCTTATCTATAGTACGGCTGCAGTTGAGCAATGGCATGCATGACTTTGACAGACATTATCCTTGCTACTGAAACCACATTGCCCGCCAACGATCTCTTGAAATAAACAAGTTTCACCTTCCATAGAGTAAAAACATGATTTCCGCACTCTAGTGCAAAACCCTGACCGTGGGGATTGGTCGATTCACGTCTTTGGCAAAGACGCGCAAACACTATTTGCGCAACCTGGAATTCAGCTAAGTAGGGGTGCCGAGTCGATTGGGAAATCTGGATCCGAATTTCCGATCGAACACAAAATCCGAAAACGGATTTCGCGGCGGATTTTGTTAATAGGAATCTTTTCCCGACATGGATTTCAATCATCAAAATCCGTCGCGAAATCCGTTTTCGGATTTTGTGTTCGACTGCAGTGAAATCCGAAATATCCAGATTTTAAGATCTGAATCCAAATTTGCCAATCGACTGCACCCGAGGGGCTGTTCTCGACCCCAGGACTAACATAAATAATGAAGAAACGAATAGTTATTAGGGTTGTTTCTCTGCGAGAATTTTGGGGAAGCAACATCATGATAAAGATGCTGGTACACGTTGTGTTGATATGAAAATGAGACGCTTTTTCAAAGGGCCATTGTTGCGTGAATTTACCCCTTGGGTATTTTTTTTTTTTTTTTTTTGGCTACTTTATTTTTAGGGATAGACCATTGAAAAAGCGATGGGAGGCTGTGGTAAGGATTTTCGGAGACTGAAGAAGCACTTTTCATTTGAATGGAAAAACCGGGGAGAATTTTCTGTAAGGAACGGAACAATTTTTCTCAATCAAAATAGAACTGGAATAGAGTGTTCTTTTTACACTGAGTACAATTTAAGAAACTAGGTACTAACAAAAACAACACTAAGTTGCGCAACGAACGAAAGTCAACCAAGGAGCATGGAACTAGTGGAACGCCGCAGATGTTACAGGATTTTAGGATCATTACGACAAAAACAAGAAAGAGGAATACCTCAGATGGTATTCCTTATATGTTGTGGACAAATTCCGGTAGAAAAATCCGTTCCATTTGATTTACTAAGGGAACAACCGGGTCTTCGAAAGTGCCAAGGATTTCGCCCGAGGGGTGTTTCAAAATCTGTCACGCAATCGACAATAGTTCGGGTCTAATCAGCTCCATAATCACCTCTTATCAGCTCCAGTTCCAACACTAAAACAGATCTAAATGTGTCACAGATGTCTCAACAACTTACCCAGGCATATGGTTGATGAGCTGCAGCGTTTCTTACGATCAGATATAATACTAGGCAAATTCGACGAAGGAGTTTCTGAAAGTTTTATATCAGATCTACAACAGTTTGGACAACAACTGAACCCGATTGCAGCCTCTATCGGCTTCATTCTGCCGCTTCAAGGCAAAACACGCTACTATTCGACGCTATTATACAATGGTAAGTCAAATTCATTCTCAAATGAAATATGGAATGAGAATATTAGTTAAAATATGGAGCGCTCATTTCAATGTAACCGATGTGACTAGTATATGTAAACAAACACTCTGAGGTCAATTTTAGGTCACTTAGCGCAAAATTTCTTCAAATTGGTCGACTTATTCTGAAGCGCTCGCTAAAAAACCCAACCAAAATTTTAATTTACGTTAAAACACTATATCTCTAGACTTCAAAACTAAGATTTGGGGCAATTCGGAGAATTCCCATAACCAGGAGCTCGATTTCAGTTTTGCCTATAAACTTTCGCATTCGTGAGCTCTTGTCAACTGGGCATTTAGAAAGCGGTTAACAAGCGTTGATTTTACACTTCAGAATCGGAAATCTGTCATAAATAGGATGCTAGATGTCCATTTTATAGAAATTAAGTGTTAGATTGCCGATAGGTGGACATGTTTGGTTACGCGAAGCAGTTATTTCGGCCGGTCTATTTTCCCTTGTGAGGCGGCTAATTTCAGGCGTCAGACGGGCGAAATCAAAAATCTCAAATAATTCCAAAAATCGACCGTATTTCGGAAAATAAACCCCAGGAGGTTTGTAAACTCGTCAGTACCTCTCTATAGACTTAAAATGAGGGTAGGTTAGGTTTTCGACTGTGGCCGCCTTTTGCTCGATTTTCCTGTGCACTTGCTCTTAACTTGTTTATACGAAAATGCTTTCAGGATTTAAAAGTACGCAGCAAGGTTTACAAAGTACGAAACACGGCGGTTAATCTTCGAAAAGCGTGTCTTGTCTTTCTGATTGCAGTTGGACAATAACAATTTCGGGTCACCTCGCTCGTTTTTGAGTACTAATCACTTAAAGCTAACATTAGGGGTGTTGCTATGTAAAAATTGAAGGCAAGTACTGCACTATTTACTGAGCAACTGTTTGATGCAATTATAATAATAGCAGCTGATAAAAGGCGGGAGTATTGATCCACCAAAGAGTAAGCGCTGAAAAGTCAGGGTGGAACCGTTGTGAGCCACCTTAGGTAAACCTAGAAAGAAGACCGAAGGTAAAATATCGGGCATTGTTGCAGGGCTGCTTCTCGTGCGTTAGGGCATTTTTTACTCTATGTTGTTCTGAAAGGAGTCAGGAAGACAGAACTTTTCAATGCACTGAAAAATATTCAAAATGCGGTGTGTATTTGTAAAATTGTTTCAATTGTTACTTAGTCAGATTTGCATACTCAATTGCCCTCTTTGCGGGAAAGGGAACTTTCTGTCAATGTTATTTTTAAACTGATTAAAATGTCTCTAAGGGGAAATAAGAAAAGGGAAACGTGTCTTTATGATTAAACAGGAATATGCATGAGCTGTCCAGAAACTACTGACATTTGACCAAATTATTAGCTAATGATAGGATCAGTGAACTCTGTTAACAATCCAAATTGTCAGTTTCTGTTGTGTTATAAAAGCCGAGACAAGTCTTGAATAAACTTTGTGATCGATCACAAAGTTTATTCAAGACTTGTCTCGGCTTTTATAACACAACAGATGTACGCAGATTGAGTTCAACGCCCTCAGTGAAAAATAAAAACAGCGTTTTAATATTAATGTTTCTGCTGGAGAAGGGGGAAAACCGGAGTACCCGGAGAAAATCCTCTCTGGGCAAGGACAACTGAATATTATGAACAACAACCTCAACCAATATATGACGCCGAGTCCGAGAATCGAACCCGGGCCAAACTGATGGCAAGCGAGTACTCTCACCACTGAGCCATCCCTGCTCCCCCGATTTGCATACTTCATTGCCTTCCTCAGTTTTGGGAAAGGAAAGTTTCTGTCATTTTAGTTGTGAAACGATTATTTGAGGGGGAACAAGAAAGGGAAAAGTGTCTTTATTAACCAGGTGTATGCAAGAGTTGTCCACACGTTGCTGACATTTTGCTAAATTAGTGGCTAATATAATAGGATGAATGAGTCTCCCAACAAAACTAATTGTCACTTTCTAAAACTTTCAATACGGGTTTCTTTTATAAGTAACACAACAGATGTACAGAGATTGCGATGAACGCCCTCAGTGTTATAGGAACATAAAGGTGTGTCGGTAATGCATGCAAAATCCAAAGACTGACGGCCCACTGCCGCGGTTGATAGCAGTTTCCACTGTATTACTTACTTTCTCTGCAGTAAAGGAAAGTTTCTGTCACCTAATATGTTTACGGAAAATATATATATATATATATATATAAAAAGGGAAAGTGTCAACAGCAGCATTTGGTTTTGGGTCCTAGAATGGTTCTTCAGTCTTCTGACAATTTCTAGAAACGTACTTGTTACATTTTTTATTTCGAAACACCCGCAGCAGCAGACGAAACCGAACTGCTTCATTTCGTCGCTAGCAATAGCTGACTGTCTTGTAGGAGTGTTTATTTTCCACCGATCTTCATCAAGAATTTCGCTGGCTGCACCTCGCGTATTTGTGGAGAAGCGCTTTTTATCACCAGGCACTTCTTCCAGTATTCCTCTGTCATGAACCTGTGTAGCATGTTGGCCGATCGCTAAATCTCCTTAGTAAAACCGCTTCAATACATTACCCTCGTAAAAAGGAAGACAGTGATTATCGTTTTGGTCGTATCATGGATCTTACCATTACTCAGTGGCATGCGTTGTTCCGGAAACTGTTCTCTTTGTACATTAGCAAAGAGCAAGACAAAATCTTCGCGATATTCAGGACGTTGATGTTCGTAACTTACCGTGATAGCGTTGACTATGCGTGGTCTACAGTAGCTCTCGCTCGGAACGTAACTCGCGAGTCGCGGGCGTTGAATGCACAGGTTCGTTCAACTACCATAGGGAAACAATACACATAGAAACAGTCAGCTCTGAAGTCTTCAAAAGACAGGCGACCTTAAGGATGATGATTGTTGTTGTTGTCTCTGTTCTGTAGCAGAAAGTTGGAAAGTTCTGTGCGTTTGTGGACAGCTTTCGTGGTGCGCCATAACTAAAGATATTGCTCACATTCATGATCTCCTTTGCATTTTAAATTCAGCTGTTAATCCGATTGCTTACGCTTTTCTCAAAAACGATATAAAACAGTCTTTGAAACGACTTCGTGGTCACAACAGACGCTGAACACAAATGTCACCTGTTTGGTCAACAAATACTGAACTGGTTTGTTTGGCAGCTCACTCCTTTGGAAAGGAAACAAGTATATACTGAGAAATAACATGTCGCTTTCAATCACAAACAGATCATCACTGATGATCATAAACTCACTCAGCAATAATTCAGCTAGCTACACCGATACAAACGACTCTCTCATTTGGCTCTCACACTTAAAAAGACATACACTGTTTGACTTGTTTTGCTGTGGTAAACCGGGGAGAAGATAGTGAGTTTGTAATTAGTGATTTAGTTCGCTACTCCGTTTCACTGTTATTGTGAATTTTGCTTACGAGTTGTTTATTTGGATGGGTGGGTTAGTTCGTTAGTTTACTTGCTAGCCTTATTTCTTTGCTTGCTTGGTTGGTTACTGAATTGGTTGATGGATGGGTTTGTGGTTTGAAGAGTTGGTGGGTTGGTTGGTTGATTGGCTGGTTGCCTGGCTGGCTGGCAGGTTGCTCGGTTGGTTGGTGGGTCAGTGGGTTGGTGGACTGACTGGTTGGCTGTTTGGTTTGTTGGTAGGTTGCCTGGCTGACTGGTTGGTTGGCTGGTTGGTTGGCTAATTGTTTTGCTGGCTGATTGGTTGGTCGGTCGGTCAGTTGGTTGGTTGCTTGGCTGGATGAATGGTTGGTTGGTAGCTTGGTCGGTTGGTCGATGAGTGAAGGATAGGAAACCGCGGTGGTTCATATATCATGGGGAAAAAACACTGAAAGCCCGGGCCAGTCTTTGGTTTAACTTTCAAGTTTCGTGACCTCAAAATAATAAAAGTAAGAAGTTGTAACCCAGGTGCCAAAGTTCTTTGCCAAAGTATTTGGTTGGTTTCGTTTGTTGGTTGGTTGGTTTGCTTGTTGTTTGGTTAACTGGTTGATTTGCTTTCTATCTGGTTGGTTCGTTGATTGGTTTGCTGGTATGTTGGTTCCGGCGTTAGCTGGCGGGGCGGTCAATTGGTTGGTTGGTTGGTTCGCTGGATGGATATTTGGTTGGGTTTTGTCAAAGTATTTGGCTGGTCGGTTAGTTGGCTGGCTGACAGGCTGAATGGTTGGTTGGTTGGTGGATTGGTGCTTTGGTGGGCTGGCTGGCTGGCGGGCTGCTTGGGTGGCTGAATGTCTGGTTGGTTGGTTGGTTGGTTGGTTGGTTTCGTTTAATTGGTTGGCTGGCTGGTTGGTTGGTTGGTTGGTTTGCTGGCTGGCGGATTGGTTGATTGGTTTTGCTGGCTGGTTGGTTAGCTGGTTGATTTGCTTTCTAGCTGGTTGGTTCGTTGATTGGTTTATGGGTATGTTGGTTCCGGCGTTAGCTGGCGGGGCGGTTAATTGGCTGGTTGGTTGGTTCGCTGGATGGATATTTGGTTGGGTTTTGTCAAAGTATTTGGCTGGTCGGTTAGTTGGCTGGCTGACAGGCTGAATGGTTGGTTGGTTGGTGGATTGGTGCTTTGGTGGGCTGGCTGGCTGTCGGGCTGTTTGGGTGGCTGAATGTCTGGTTGGTTGGTTGGTTGCGTTTAATTGGTTGGCTGGCTGGTTGGTTGGTTGGTTGGTTGGTTGGTTTGCTGGCTGGCTGATTGGTTGATTGGTTTTGCTGGCTGGTTGGATTGTCGGTTGGTTGGATGGATGGTTGGTTGGTTCGCTAGATGGATGTTTGGGTTGGTAGCTTGGTAGGTTGGTCGATGGTTGAAGGATAGGAAAGCGTGGTAGTTCATATGTCGTGGGAAAAAACACTGAAAGACCGGGCCATTCTTTGGTTTAACTTTAAAGTTTCGTCGTCTCAAAATAATAAAAGTAAGCAGTTGTACCCCAGATGCCAAAGTTTTTTGCCAAATTATTCTACTCAAATTCTAGTCAACAGATGGTCTTACAATAATAAGCTCTATGGGAAATATTTTCTGCAATCACCTTTATGTTGGTCTATGATGAAAATTCAAATTAAGAACCTGTTTATCAACCTTTAGATTACCTTGCTTTAACAAACTCACGGATAAGGCTTTCAGTTATAATAATTTCCAAAGGGGATACGATGCACATATTGGCGTACACCGATTGGTTCGTGAATCATGAATCATTACTGTTAAAAAAATAAAACTTCACTTGCACTAGACTCGAATAAAATATAACGTATACATCAAGTCTTACGTCTCTACATCCATACCAGTTGCTGGATTCATGAAGATTTAATTAACCTTTAGATTGGAATATCAGTTTAATTTCGGTATTCCTCCAAGACAGTGTCTATTTTATTTCCCATCAAGGTTTCCTGCGGAATTTTAACGTCTGTTTTTTTTAACGGAAAGTCCACATCTTACATCTTCCTGTTCCTGTTTTTATTTAACAAATAAAAACAAAAATAGACACATTTCCAGCTATCGTCAGAAAGGAAAGCATTCAACCGATTATCCAGAACCAGGTTGTAATTTTCAAGACAGATCTTGGATCGCAATTGTTGATCAGAAGCCACAGTTCAACTCCACATGATAAACACTGAACTTTAAAAACATCTGCCTTCTTAACTTTTTTATACGAGAACTCTCAGGATTAATGTATAAACAGCAGCAACACATAAACTGAACTTTGGTAATTGCAAAAGCTAATGTTTGCAAGATACGAAACACTCGGTTAATCTTTCGAAAAGCGTATCGAATCTTTCTGCGTCGCCAGCACGAGATGAAAATCGCAAGTGTAGCCACCCTCGAACAGGTGATTCGACAGCTGAAAAAATCGCAAGAGAAAAGTCGCCAGAGTCGAAACTTTCGCGACAAAATCGCACAGATTGTTGGCCGTGTAGCTCGCGGCCTTCAATTTGTCACTCGTGTAGCCACCCTGGGAGCGCTGGCGACGCGAGGGGCCGGGGGCAGCCCACCCGCAGAGGGAGGGGCCGGGGGCAGCCCCCCCCCCCCCCCCCATCCCCCACTTTTTGTGCAAAAATAATGAATTAAGTAAAAGACATATCCAAAAAAACGTACTTTAACAGGATAATAGTGCTTGGCTAAAGGTGGCGGACCTCGCAGGAAAACATCCAAATTTATGATTGGTTCCTTTCGATCCTGGCTGATGGAATAAATTTTAAAATCACTATCTTTTCAATTCATACACTTAGTTGGAGTCTTCCGTTGGTGATTAAAAAAAAATGGGGTTAACAGACCAACGCGATTCCTGCTGTGTGCCCATTGTGTAAAACAAGCACATCTTTAAGCGATTTTCCTTTTCGAAAAAGAAATTAAAGGAGGTTCCCTGAATATCTCTCTGAGTAATGGTTGTTCTTGTATTAGATGCCATTTGTCCATTTATTTAGTATGTTTTTCAAACATGGTCACGATGGTTGAAATTGTGTCACTTTGGGTAGAAGCTTCTTGTACGTTCTCTGCTTCTGTGTTAGAGCTGCTTTTCTGCCCGCATAGTTAACTTCCGAGAGTATCTGTTCCACCATTTTCTTAGGGCAACATCTAGAGATAAGGGGCGTTTTAAAGTTTTCTATGTTGTCTGTTAAAGTAACTCTTGAAGAGTTACTCAAGGTAAAAGGCTCAAAGAAAAGACTCAAGAAAGGTTCAGTAATCTTGCGGTACTAAGCATTCACGAAGACAGAACAAACAAACTTTGCTTCCATGACGTGGCAATTGAATTTTTTGGTCGTAACGACAATCGAAAAAGGAATTTCGGTACATTCAGAGAATCCGATTTCGTGACAGTAAGCGAATAAATGAACCAAAGTTATGATTAGTACATAAATGATGAACAAAAGTTTAAAAGTACTGCATGGCACTAATACGGGTGAAAGTGCTAAAACCAAAGGTAGTGAAGTGCCAAAAAGTAGTTTGAAAGACCAACCATACGTTTCTGGCTTAGCCCTTCATCAGTGATATGTAAACGATTGCATACCACTGATGAAAGGCTAAGCCCGAAACCTATGACTGTCTTTCAAACTACTTTTAGGGACTTCACTACCTTTTGTTTTTAACACTTTCAAAGTTATGATTACTCTACCTTCGTTTACGTTACGTTAAGTGTGATTACAAAGTTTATTTTGTGACTAACCCCTTTCTCTAAATGCTTGAATTGAGTTAAGTGTAGAAAAGGATATCACTTGATTTTTTGAGTTAAATGCTGGACAAAGCTCATGAATTACACGGAATTATATGCGTTTTAATTGTTTTTATAGTTAGTCCCCTCCCCTCACTTGAAAACGAAGGTGCGGCCCCCCACCTTAAAAACTGCTCCGCGGGCCCTGTTCCATAATGTTGCTGACAGACATACTGGTACGTTCTGATAGATTCTGGTTTTGGGGTACTCTTTACAATATTTTTCATCTTCTGATCAATGCTGTGGATGCCGAGCCTTTGTTTCTTATACCACACTTCTGTTTTAAGACTTTCAATAATGGCCAAGTAGAATGGACCACTTTCGTGTAACTCGGGAGGATGCATGCTTCGAAAATCTTTGAACAGGGCACCGGGACATCTTGGACAACCAGTAGCAAACATTTTGGCTGGTCCTCTCTTGCTGTTAAGGCCACCTTGCCTAGTCTTTGTAGGGTTGTCCTTGAAAGTAATGTACTCAATGCCACGGTCATCTCTGCAAAGGTTGAAATGTTGGAAAAGGTGGGGAGCAGGGTTGGCGCAGTGGTAAGAGCGCTCGCCTTCCACCAATGTGGCCCGGGTTCGATTCCCGGACTCGGCGTCATAAGTGGGCTGAGTTTGTTGGTTCTCTACTCTGCTCCGAGAGGTTTTTCTCCGGGTACTCCGGTTTTCCCCTCTCCACAAAAACCAACATTTGATTTGATTTGATTTATTTAGAGTTGATTTGATTTCATATATGTGAGGCGCATTTGAAAATTGTATAATTGAATTTGCGCCATATAAATAAATGTTATTATTATTATTATTATTATTATTATTATTATTATTATTATTATTATGCTCATGGAGTGATGTTCTTGACGTCCCCTTAACCCGAGCTGCTGCGTAAAAATCCACCACATGGTCTGACAGAGAACTCGAGGATTGCTTGAACCAAGCTTGTCGTTTTCCCATAACCTTTCTTCTTCAGGGATGGACAGGGCATTCGAGGCATTGGATCGTTTACCTCTTCCTTCTTGACGAAGTAACTTCGCTTGTCCTTAAAGAACTTGCTTGGACTGTTGGAACTGACGGTCTTTTATTATAAAGTACGGGTAGTTACGCTCTCGCAAGTAGCGATCTAAGCTGGTCATCATGACTTTTAGACTTTCTGGTTCGTAATGGTTCCCTCGTTTGTTCCTGGCCTCGGCATAAAATATTGCTGTAGAATTGCGTCGAGCACTTCAGCATAGTTTTATTCCAGGTTGGGGTCAACGCCAAACATTGATCCATGTCTTCTGAGTGCTTTTTTTCGTGTTGTAGTTGCTTGCTTTTTCTTTTAAGTTTTGGAGCAAGTCTTCACTGGAAATTGCGAATTAACTGTCGGCCATTTTTTTGCTGACGTTCAAATTTACCGCTTATGATTGTGCTTACGCGCCGTTGCCATGGAAACTTAATAGGTACTCTCGTGGAATACAATTTGAGATTAATTGTACTGATCTCGACTAATCAGAATTGGGTAGTTTTGTTGAGTGTGCCGAAATGTCACTTTCTCAAAATTTATTCAAGGCCGCCCTCAATGAAACAAGAACATAAAGGAGTCTTAATGTTTTTGAGGAGAGATAAAACCGGAGTACCCCCAGAAAAAACATCTCCGAGCAAGGACGAGAACCAACAACAAACTCAACCCACGTATAACGCCAAGTCAGGGAATCGAACCCGGGCCACACTGGTGGAAGGCGAGTGCACTCGCCACTGCGCCATCGCCTTCGTTGTTCCAGGAACTATTCTCTTTGTAACTAATACAGAGCAATGCAAAATCTTCAAGATATTCAAAATGTTGATGTTCGTAACTTTTCCGATGTTACTATTGCTTGCATTGTCGATGCGTGTTCTAACTCTCGCTCGGAACGTAGCTCATGAGTCGCGAGCGTTGAATGCTCAGGTTCGTTTCAACTAAGAAAAGGAAACACTTCACATGAAAACAGTCAGCGGTGAAGTCTTCAAAGACAGGCGATCGTAAGGATGATGATCGTTGTCATGGGACTATTTCTTCTCTGTTCCGCAGCGGAAAATTGGAAAGGTCTGTGCTTCTGTGGGCGGCTTTCGTGTTGCGCCATAACTAAAGAAATTGCTGACATTCTTGATCTCCTTTGTATTATAAATTCAACTGCTAATCCGATTACTTACGCTTTTCTCAAGAACGATATAAAACAACATTTAAAACGACTACTTGATCACAACAGACGCTAAACACATACGCCATCAAAAAAGTAAAAGGTCATTGTATTTGGAGAGGAAACAAACAGGTAATGAAAAATAAGATGTTGCTTTCAAATAGCAATAAATCATCACGATGATAGCCTGCGTGGCAGGCGCTAGAAAGAGCAAAGAGGAGGGAAAAGCGGACGTACGCGCGAAGCGAGGGAGCGCGAGGGAAGGGAAAAGGGAGCTCCCCTCGCTTCGTGCGCGCGCCCGTCGCCCGTTCCCCCTTCCTTTCCCTTTCTAGCGCCTGCCACGCAGGCTATCGCGATGATGGAAGACTGGGGTTGGTTGGCTGCTTGTTTGGCTCAGTTCGTTCGCAGATTGGTAGTTTGTTTTGTTGGATAGTTAACGCTTTCCAAAATATTTTGTGTTTTTCCAAAATAGCATTTTCCGCAAGAAATGGGCTCATTATGGGTAAATTCGAACGGGATTCCGCAAAAACGCAAAAATATGAAGTACTTTGCGGACTGTTAAGTTTTCTGGAATTTTATAAACAAAAAGGATGCCATTTTCACAGCCCTTACAAAAAAGTTCAGTATATGTATACATATTTGTCGGATGGCAGACATATAAACACCTAAATCTTCGATTTTATTCGAAATATTCATCAATGCACAGAAAAACCAATGTTTCAGAGGCATGTGAGCCACTGTTACAACAAAAACAGATCAAAAGGAGATTACACCACTTAACTCAGACACTATCTGGACACTGCATTTCAAAATTAGAACCCATGCTGCAGAAATTCTGCGGCCTCTAATGACCCATGCTGCAGAAATTCTGCAGCCTCCAATGACCCATGCTGCAGAAATTCTGCAGCCTCCAATGACCCATGCTGCAGAAATTCTGCAGCCTCCAATGACCCATGCTGCAGAAATTCTGCAGCCTCCAATGACCCATGCTGCAGAAATTCTGCAGCCTCCAATGACCCATGCTGCAGAAATTCTGCGGCCACCAATGACCCATGCTGCAGAAATTCTGCGGCCACCAACGACCCATGCTGCAGAAATTCTGCGGCCTCTAATGACCCATGCTGCAGAAATTCTGCGGCCTCCAATGACCCATGCTGCAGAAATTCTGCGGCCTCAAAGGACCCATGCTGCAGAAATTCTGCAGCCTCCAATGACCCATGCTGCAGAAATTCTGCAGCCTCCAATGACCCATGCTGCAGAAATTCTGCGGCCACCAATGACCCATGCTGCATGTATTTCTCCAGGCTCTATTCTTGCATGTTTTTCTGGTTGGCTCTTCATACTGTTGGCCTCTTTTTCTGCATCTTTGACTGGAGGAATAACCAAGGCAGTCACCAACTTTTCAGGATCCCTTTTTGTACAGGCCTACAAAGCAAAATTGAATGCTAAACATCACCAACAACATTTGAACTCATTGAACTACAGTGGATACCGCTTATTGGAGTATACATGTGGTTCATGTAGGGAAGAGGGTCTGGACTAATAAGAAAGTCGTATGAACCCATGATCCTATTTTAAAACAATAAGTGCTTAAAAAGCTTGTGTGTCTACTGCCATAATCTTATCTTTTATTTTCTGGGTGAAAAGAAATATATGGTTGGACATTGGAATAATATTGTAATATCACTTTGAACCAAGTGTGAGCACAGGTACATGTAGCTATGTATAAAATTGAGGATTGTCAAAAACGCCCGGCAACCGGTGATACTTTGACAGTTGCCCACTACAATTCTTTGGTAGAAACAAAAGTGAAGGGAAAAATAGGGCGTTTTTAACTTTCAAAACCAAGAATTGAGTGCTTCGCATTTTGGAATTGTGTATAAGAAAAGAAAACATGACAAAAAAAGCATCCAAATTATTGTTGCAAAATGATTACATGTTGTTTATTTTTGTTCCCTGTCCACTTGCTTGAGATTGATGTACAGTGTAGATAAAAATGTTATTGCTGAGGAAGTTAGTAAAGAAACTTTATTATTCCTTGATGTCAAAAGAATGATTTTAAACAAACACTTTATAACCTGGTTATGCAGCTTCTATGCTTAGTCTCAGAGCCGGTCTGCACCATATGCTTATTTGGATTATTTGTTTTCGCTGATTCTATGATTTAGGATCAAACTGAATATTTCATATAAACTACATGCGCTGTAGATTGGAAAAGAACATTGAACTGGCTCTTTGAGTCATTTGCCCTTACAATCCACCATAATTCATTTCAGAGTGATAGAGTCCTGAGTAACTTAATACAAATGGCAAACTTTTAATGCAATCTAGCCATATGAGGTGGCAATGTATTTATAAATCCCTCTTGAAATTGGTTCTTTTGTGATGTATTGGCATGATGTGCACATGGCTGAAATTTGATTTTTTGGGTGTCCTGCGACAGCTATTGTTAAGTAAGGATTTACAACCCAATGACTAAGTGGCATCGCCTCTTCGAGGCAGTAGCCACAAAAATGAAATGAGGGCCTACAAATAGATTGTAATGGGTCACATTTAACTTTGCTACTTTCATGCTCCTAGACAGGAAGTCAAAGTTTGCCATACAATGAAGAGTAGAGAAGAAAGACAGCATTTTTTCAATTCTTTTGTGTTACTGAATGCTAGATGGTTGGTATATTTAGTCATCTTCACTGAATTTTAATTCAATCCATTCTATTTTTATAAAACTAATGCCTGCCATGAATACATGTAAATCAATGCAAGCTTTTGACATCATTTTTTGTATTCTAATTTATTGCATGTAACTGACACGTGCAGTGAGTCTAAATCTTTGCACATGCCCTTGATCATGCAATGTTTGATTGTGAATATATGAATATCATATATTTGAACTGCGGATTAAAGAATTAACATGTGAGTGATCATCACAATTCTACTCAGGCAATAGTGAAAATGAAGCTTGACAGAAATTCAGGCTTGTATGCGAGTTGAAACCATGACCTCTGCAATACCAGTGCAGTACTCTACCAACTGAGCTAACAAGCTAACTGGGAGCAGGGTTGTTAGCTCAGTTGGTAGAGCACTGCGCAAGTATCGCAGAGGTCAAGGGTTCAACTACCCTGGGTGCCAGAGGTTATTTTCTTTTTGTTTCCGTATAAGCCTGAATTTCTTCAGGCTATATTTTCACTACTGCCTAAGTAGCGTTTTTAACTTCAATGATCACTCACATCTTCAGTGTATTTATTAATTACAAAAAGGTCAATCAGTGATCATTTAGGGGGTGCAGAATTTCTGCGGCATCGACATCCACCTATCATCCTATGGTCCACAGATTTTTTGTAGGATTTAACCCAAATGATTATCATGACAGTGATGACATTCGATTTTCTCGGACATGCTCCACATTGCAGAAATAAATAAGTCCTTTTAGTTGATCCTTAAGAAACGTCCGTGAAAACACACTAATTTCAACGTTTCTTAAAAATCTGCCGACAAAAACCATAGATTTATCTTAAAAAAAGCTATTTTGGAAAAACACAAAATATTTTGGAAAGCGTTAGTTATCTGGCTGGTTAGCTGGGTTACGTGATCGGTCGGTCGGTTGGTGGCTTGGTTGGCTGCATGTTTGGCTCAGCTGGTTGGATGATGGCTGGTTGGTTGGTTGGTTGGTCAGTTAGTTGGGTTGGCTGGCCGGTTTGTTGGTTGATTAGAGTAGGATACATTGACTAGCTTGAAAGATCGAATTATGATAATAATAAAAATAAATTTCCAGGATAGATCGTATGCTTCGTTAATAGTAGGTTTTTGTATGTTCTGGGACATTCTTTCCCAGTTGTTTTAGAGTCATTAAAAATGTCTGGAAATTAATTGAAAATAAAAGGTTTCCGATAGTAAACAAAAACCTAATACTCTTGCTGCTGTTTTGGAAAACTGATTTAAAAAAAATACAAAAATTGGGTATGGCATCCCAAACAAAAAAAAAGGAATTCATTGAATTGCATGGTCAGAGAACACGGACTAACTCAGTATCCAATCATGAATAAAGAGGAACTCCTATTGGCTCTCGGGATACCCATCGAATCCACCCAATTTTTTCGGTCAGGGAGCTGCGGGAGATTGGGAGAAAAGCTGGTTTGGCAAACTCGAGTCGCACAAAAAAGAAGAATCTCTGCCGGCTTCTGGGAATTGCAATGCATCCCTTCCTCGAAACCCGATCGGTTTCGGGTAACACTCACTAGAGAATGCGAAAACCGGTCACGGCCGTAAACGCGGATTCGGGAAGGGTGATTGCGTTCGCGTCCAGAAACTAAAAAACCCGAATATTTTCGAATGACCCTGGCGGGTTTTTACTATAATCTGCGAAAGGGTTGCATCGTATTCCGGGGTGATACATTTAGGCTATTGGGATGAATGATGATTTAAGAAAGATTGAAACAGCACTATTGTCTTATGAAGAAAAAATTTCCCGGCTTCTCTGTTCACAGATCTCAAAACATTCCTAACCCTATGACGTACAAGCAAACTCATACCCCCACCGTGATACAAGGGGGTTGGGAGGATCCCCTCCTGGGTTTTCGTTGGGTTAAGATACTTTGAAAAGGTTATACCGTCAATAGATAGACTGTTATGCCGTCTACACGACTAGGTTAATATTATGGGTTATAAATGCAAATTGCGCCGTTGGGGCCTATGACGTCATCCAATATGGCAGATTTTTTTGTGATTTTTCACTTTTTTTCAGTCTAACGTTGGTTTTTCTTGAGAAAATTAAACGTTTTACTCACAAATTACAGTTTTGAACAGCTGAATATGTAAAATATGATTTAATGTAACTTAATGTTGCGTTATAACTGCTTTAGACCCAGGAGCAGGGTCTTAAAGTTTACAATATTTCAAGGAATAAATTCACTTACCTCTTAAGAGCGACTCTCTATAGGGACCGATTTTATTTAGGAGGTATTGCTGAGCTGCTTTGATGATATTTTAGACTTACAATTGTAATTCCGAATTCCTGGAGAGCAAGCGAAGAGAACCGAAATTTCTAG
>JAEMWC010000750.1:50000-120000 GCA_016490735.1 Pachyseris speciosa | reverse complement strand
GAGTCTCGCGTCCCTCATCTGCTCAGGCGTCTCGATATCATTTCCAGCGTTAAGATAAATCCTCATATGGGACTTAATAGTCGCAGCCTTCCGATCACATGCCGCCTTGCCCCCTTGTGGATCAGAAAAATCTAGACGCCTGATCTTGACACCTTCTTCATGGCCAAGGGCTGCTGCACAGACGAGAGTGGTTCCACAGTGGTAGCAGCCGGCATTATCCTGCCGATAACAGACGGTCTTGAGCCCGGGCATGGCGATCTTGAGTTGCCGAATAACATCGGGCATAACGGCAAGGACTGCGCAGCTGTCTTGAGTATAGGACTTGAAAATGTGTGCGAACGTTAGCATCTGCAAATCCCCTCCATCTCGTCTTGTGGCAACTGTCAAATGCCATGGGATCCCGCGTTTACCGAACCAGTCGGTCTGACTTTCTCTATACTTCCGAGGAAGATATTTCATTGCCCAATCTTGAACAATTAAAACAGATGACTCATCAATCGCTTCCAAAAGTTGTACTCTGGCGCCATCCTGATTAACGGAACGGAGGAGATGAGACTTTCACGCCAATATCGCGGTCTTTGCATTCTTGACTCGGAAAACAACTTCTTCCTTCGTGTTGGATGTCATGTTTTGACTTTGCGCAACCAAACCTTCCTCGATATCATTTAGAGTTGACACCAATGTAGCGCAGCGCTCACACAAGTCACTGTGATCGTGATCACATGTGGCCTGGAACGAAGGCTCCTTCGGGTCGCTTAAAGCGTATGACCTGCAGTGATCAGCTACTGTAGAACTCTGGGAAACGTGGACCTGCAGTAAACGTTTGAAAAAAAGTTATAATTAAGAAGCGCTGCTTTAAAGAGAACTAAGTAGAAAGAAGATTTCACATGACTGTCAGACTTGCGTTCACTTCATTTTCCTATTGATTGAGGGGCTTGGTCTGTTGTCAGTGAGCCAATCAAATGGCGAACTAAACCCAAACGCACGTTTAATCATGTCACTACTAAACGCAAGTCAGACATACTTCGCCTCCTGATTGATTTGTTGTTTAATGGGTTCCTCTCCTGGTTGGCTGCGTTTAGTTTCGGTTTGTTCTACAACAGTCAAGTGAAATCCGCTCTAACATATTGTTATCATATGTTCCGTATGGACCGACTGGCACGCCCATTGAGTTAGTTCTTTGTAGTAATCAGCCTTTGAGTGCCGGACAGTAGAACCATGAAACTGACAAATATGTAGCGGTAAATAGCGCCAATTGAACAAAATAACACAATAGAAGTGATGCTATTTAATGGTATTTCGATTAAACTGCTAGCAAGTGGTAGAGGGTGTTTTTTTAAAGCGAAAAACCCGGAGTGTGTGATCGCAGACGCCATATTGGACGCATAAGACAAAGATCTGGGGCGAGTGACATAGCGAGGTGGAGGGATCTGCCTAGCGGGGGTCACACCCACCTTAAAGTCGCTTTTAAGGTACCGCTTGCTTGCGCGTAGATTATTTTCCTGCTGTTTCGCCCACCCCATGCCTTGTCCTACATCTCCAAGCGTTTCAACAACATCACACAGATCGTCAAATGCTTCCGCACCTGCAGAACTAACATAATCGAGACCTTGAACCGATGTCCGAACAGACGCAGCGCACGTGCTCAAAATCCGCAGAAGAGTAGCGCGGCTTAGTGGCGTGAACCCGGACTCTTGGCAGTAAGTCATATACTGGATGACTATTCGCTCTGGGATAATCATCCGTATGACGTTTGGAACCTTGATAGTCTCCTTCGTCGATAACATGATTGATCTTTCGCCAAAAGGCAAATCTTGGATAATATGGGGACTAGTGATGAACGCTATGAAGTGGTCGATTTGAGCGGTGGATACTCTCATCCTTGGTGTCGGAACTGTTAGCAACGGTGCCCCCCTTCCATATATTAAGCAGTGGCGTCTGGCCTCAGTGAAACGATACTGAGATAAATCGGGTATCCAGTGTCGCAGCTGATTCAGTGTCAACTTATCAGCCATAATGGACAGGACTTGCCGACGCGTCTCCCAGCTATCGGCTGCGCGGTAGCACTCGGCGAGTGCGCTCATCATGGTTTCGTCGACTGAACTGCTTGTGGCTTCCTCTCCATTACATTGTAAGGTTCTTTGTATGACACCATAGGAATAGACTGCATTGAAGAGAGAACCACTATCACTTGGAGCTATGTCTTGTAAAAGTGTAGATAGACCTTGACCTGCCTTCCGCACGTAGTAGCGTCGTGTTCTTTTACTTGCTTCTTCCCAAGGCCGCTGTAGCCGAGAACGAATGGGACTGATTCCTCGAGTGCGCAAATAATCATTGAGTGGGTCATTGGTCTTGGACTTTGGCTCGCGCTTTGTTGTAGCTGGTGTGCTGTCAAAGGAGATCTCCTCAGAGGAGGACGAGTCGTCGCTAGGTGGTAAATAGAAGCTTCCTCCTGGAGTAGCCGGGGTACTGTGTTCAGGACGAGTACGAGTCGTCTCCTCAGCCTAGAACAGCAACGTCAACTGTTATATTGCGCACGGTTCATGAGGCTTTTCCATGTTGATACCGTAAATCCTCTATTAAGCTCCCCCTCCCTCTCTAATAAGCTTCCCCTTTTCAGAGGAGGAAAGTTAATAAGCCCCCCTCTCTATTAAGTACCCCCCTCCCCCTTTCCCAATCCTTATTCTTCACAAAAAAATTAACGGTTAACGTGGACTGATCAGTTATGGTTTATTAATAAAAATTACCAAAGAACATGAGGCCGAAAGCACATTTTTGAAGAATAAGAATTTTGATTTTGTTACTTTTAGGCTCCCACAAGTGAATTAAATACTTTTGACAGTGACTTTAATTGTACAACGCGTAAGTCTACCCTGTCTCATACCACAGTATTTTTGCTACAGGTGATGCGTTTCGCTAAATTAAATAAGCCCCCCCCCGCCTCTCTTTTAAGCCCCCCCCCCCTCTCTATTAAGCCCCCCTCAAAAGTGCTTGAAAAAAATAAGCCCCCCGGGGGACTTAATAGAGGATTTACGGTATATAGGAAACAAGGCGCGGCATAAATGATTGAAAATCTTTAGAAACAACCATAACAATAGCTTCGCTAAGTATAATTAGGGGGTCTGATTAAAAAAGGGCGATGGAGAATCAGAGTTTTATGGTAACTTAATGAAATTCAGACTTTGATCCTGTGTATAGTTACATATAAAATCAGTGGTATGTGCGAAACTCCCAAAACAGCTAGAACTTACCAAAGAAAGCTCATGAATACTCTCTGAAAGGGCAATAAGTTGTGGGTCTTGGCAATCGGCTCTGACCTGTTCTCCAAGAGTTATCCTACATTCACTACATATTCCTTAAAAAAGATAAAACAATAATAAATATTGAATAATGATTCAATTTTAGTGTTCAGCATTGCTCTTTCGAATGTGACTTGGCTTTTATGAAATGTAATGTAGCACTGCAGTCTATAGATTTTATTCGAATGGATACTTACCAGAGCCGACTGGAAGAAATATCCCAGTAATACGCAAGATTAATCTGGAGATGTCTTTACTGATTCCACGATCCGTTGTACGGGATTTGCGGACGTGCTTCGACAGCTGGGCTGGTATACGGCAACGCGCCAAACCCCTTCGCCACCCAATGCCCAGTGAAGAACGATGAGCGGGACAAATATCCATGTCAGAAATATTGGAAGGGAAACTGAAAATTGAAGACCTTGCTAGAATCAGTTCCACTTCAGTGTCTACGCCGCTGCCGGTCATCAGCCCTAGAGAGCTTTTGTGGCGTGATATTTCTTTGTTACAAGTTAGCAAGGGAACTAAATCTTGGACTTTAGTGCTTCGAGGGTCTTGACCGCATTGGTCACCAACTAGCCGCTGAAACGAGCAATTTCTCTCCATCTTCCAATCTTTCAACCGATGACGCAGAGCAAATGACTCAATTTCGGCAGAGGTAAACACATGCGTGCTAATGACTCGGGATTCCGAATTGTAAATAATGTTTGATTTCAAAGTGTTTTTTTTTTCTTTTGGACAAAGTGAGCGCTCAAGGTTACACAATACACTTCAAAAGACCTAAACTCATTTTCCTGCACATACTCCTAAGTATCTTTGTAAAGTTGTAAAGATTTTAATCCGCGTAATAAGATTTGCCGAATTTAACAAAAAGTTAGGAGCCTCGCACGTGCTAGCTTCGCTTATGGGGCGAGCGATCGAAAAGTTCGATTTTAAAAGATCACTGCTCGAACGCCGTGAGAATTCTTTATTTAGAACTTTTTTAGAGGTAAACAAACCGTTTGCCACAGATCTACGTGCGTTTGGTAATTATCTGTTTTAAACTTAGATCTCTCTCGATGGAAACTCTCAAAACAGTGTTACGTGCTCTTTTCTCGTACGAAAAGAAACATGTCTTGTGCGAACCCAAAAGCAAATCATTTTCAGTTTTCAAAGGGATAATTTTCGAGAATCATATAAAAGCGTGCGTCTACTTCTACTTCAAAAGGTATCTTGTTGAACATAATTCCTAAAAAGTTAGATGCGCCACGAAGGGGACCTATTTGCGTGTTCACCTGCCATGGGCAAATTGGTAAATGCAATTAATACAAATTACAAAAACTCGCTTTGCGGCCAATAACTAGCCCTTTTTCAGATATATATTACTATTTCCTTTTATCTAGCTTTAGGAAATCATTAGCAATGGAACTGCCCAGGCATTTGACTTTTGGAGCTAAAACTAGATAGGATTCCTAGTTTGTTGCACAGTCACTAGAAAATGGGAAAAGTAAATGTGATGCGTGTATAAACACCGATTCAAAGTAATGCTACAAAGAACTCTCTTTCGAAAAAGGTTTGTGATTACAAATAAAAAAGTTGCAAAAAACCAAAACGAAAACATTGTATGCTAGTAAGGAAGAAAATGAAGAAATGAGCAAGAGCAAGACAAAAATATCCACGCGGATGTATTTGCGGCACGTGATCACCTAGATGTAAATATTGCGTGACATCGATCTGGGTCTATTTTTCAGTTCAATTCGTTCCTTCACTGCTTGCTTCTTTTCATTAGAAATATTCAATACAAAACTCAATAGATACTCAGAGGATGCTTATATGCAAGACATGCATCCAGGTCCTACAAAAATATTGCTCAAGCCAGAGAAAGGTGACACTTAGAAAATGCCGTAGCCGCGTATGAAAAGGCCGGTGGCTGAGCACGGCAGCAAGACACAGGAAAATTAGTGAAGAACATCAAAATTATTTGCCTTCAAACACCCATTTGGAAGGTAAGCTGTCATCGAAGTATTATCTCAGGTTTATTGGGTAGTTTTAATGGGAAATGGCAGGGTTTTTCAATGGTTTGCTAGGAAAGCAAGCTAAGGCTAGTCGAATTGTTTACATTTCCTGGTTAAACAAAATCTCTTCGAAAGGTCAAATTGGGTCAACTTGCATGGGGCCGCTCGCCTCAGAAATAACTTTTGCCAAAAAAATTATATCACGTTCAAAAACAGCTCTTCTACTTGCTAGAATTGAATTTTGAAAGGATTCTACATAATACCGAGTATGTTTTAGATGTTTGAAAACGGTATGGAATTTTTGATTTTCAAAGTCTAGAAATTTCGGTTCTCTTCGCTTGCTCTCCAGGAATTCGGAATTACAATTGTAAGTCTAAAATATCATCAAAGCAGCTCAGCAATACCTCCTAAATAAAATTTTAAACTAAGGAAAACCATAATTTGCTTTGCGCCTTCACGCGAGTTCGATTATCTGATCGTGAAATTTGACCTCATTTCTGTGATTTTTCGGCTTCACGGGTTGTTGACGGTTTTTCGTAATTTTCTCAAAAATGTAAAAACTCTAGAACCTAAGACTTATATCACGATTCTTAGCAGACCATAAGTTATCTCTGGACGAAATATCAAGGGGTCCATTTTTCCGACCTTGTGCCACCCCTCACGCGGTGGTTAGGGAGAGTGGCTCTTAATATTTCATGCATCTACCGGTCAATTTTCACCAAATTTTCAGAAAATATGTCTTAAAGGTAAACAAACAGCTACTGAAATGGACAGATGCCCAGAGAAAATCCTCTTGACAAAATCTTTAAAAAAAACCTTACAGGGGGGGGGGAGGGTAGCATCGTCCGAGGGTTAAGTAGAATGTGTTTGAATCCGTTTAGAAGAAATGATCTACTGGATAGACACAGCGAACTGTAAGAGTAACAAATTAGTTAGAATGATCGAATTTCCCAGTGACCCAAATTTGGTTTTTAAGAATCAAGAAAAGAAAATAATGGCTCCGTTTGTGGTATACGGGGAATTTGAATGTTTTACAGAACTAGTTGTGGTAGACCCACTCAAACCCAATGAAAGTTATACAGTGGAGTACCTGTTAGTTTTACACGCCCAGTGTCTATCACTTTGTCTTTAGTAACTTGATAGCTTATCTCGCTTTCATGTGAAATAAAACCCATGTTGGGTGTGACAGAAAATCATAATAGAAGAACAATAACCTAGGACAAGGATCACCCTTTCCTTACGAAGACGACTCAAAGATTCTAGATATATACCTGCGGAGACTAAAGTAAGTCAATTTCGTTTTATTTCCCTGTATATGTTAAGATAGACGTTACCTCAGTCGCTAATTTTCTCTAAGGTTAGTTTATGCTGGCACATGTGTTATTGCGTGTCGGATTTGCAATATGTTAGAGTTCTAAGATAGTTTTTGCTTATTTTGTGTTCTAGTTCGAACCGCATTTCCCGCCTCTTTCGCATCGACCGCATCTTTTGCTTCGCTTGCATCTTTCTCATCTTATTCATCGGATCTTAGAATCATTGGATTTCTCGCAAGAAAGATTTGAGAGAGACCTAAACTGAACTTGGAAAGAATAAAGCCCTTTGTAAGACGATTACTGCGTGTTCGAATGACTCTCCCTTTGTATCGTTTTGACATCATTTGTGGCTTAAGATCTACTGTACTACCCGTCACCTACAGTACCAGCACCACACTCCATCGGGATTCTGCCTGTACGTCAATTGTTTTGATGAATCTGTCGGATACCAATCAAAACCGTATGCATTCACAAAACGGAACGGAATCGGAAGGATTTTTTTTTACATATTATTGAGCAACTCTATGAAATCACCGAAGAATCTACACCGAATACTATCGTCAACCTGAAAACCGATGATCTTTTCAAATAGGATGGGTTGGCTTTCGACTCTGCCAGGGTTTGTCGTGTATGCGGGAGTGAATTCAATCAAAAGGACCCCAGGGTAAGAGACCAATGCCACTTTATGGGTGAATCTCGATGTGCTGCGCACAATGGTTGCAATCTCAATCTAAAAAATCCAAAATATCACCAGTTATTTTCCATAATCTATCCGATTATGAAGCCCATCTTTTTTTAAACAATTGGGATTATCCAAGAATAATAGATTAAAGAGGTAATGAAATGCGTTCCCAACAACGAAAACAAATACATTTCATTCTCTGTTGGTGAGGAATAAAAACCGAGTTGACATGAATTTAAATTAGATTCATAGATAGTTTTAAATTTATGGGTTCTTCGCTGGAAGGACTGGTTAAAAATCTCAAACACGTACGAGCAATTCCAAAATCTCTAAATGGAATTTCCAGAAGAGCACCACATGCTTCTTCGAAGCCCAGTACTGTAGTCTATCCATACGATTATATGGATGTATTCCAAAGACTGGGGGAAAAGCGTCTTCCTTTGAAGGAGGCATTCTTCTCAAAAGCCCATGAATGCAATATATCAGATGGGGACTATGCATACGTTCAAAGAGTCTGGAAAGCGTTCGGTTGCAGAAGGTTGTGGGATTACTACAATTTGTATTTGAAATCGGACGTGCTACTTACTTGCGGATGTCTGAAAATTTTAGGAGAGTCTGTTTGAAGAACTATGAGCTCGATCCAGCCTGGTATTACACCGCACCGGCCAGGTCTGACCTAGGATGCTGCACTAAAAGGAAACCGGTGTTCAAATGGAATCGCTGACCGCTGCAGACAAGTTGCTCTTTGAAGGGACTATTGGCGGAGAGTTCTCAATAATTTCCAAAAGATTCGCCATTGCAAGCAACCCGTACATGGAAAACTAAGATTTAACCCAGCCTCGTCGCTACATCTACCTCGGTGCGAACAACCTTTAAGCCTGGTTGCCATATGATCCTAACGGGGTGATCGGGTGATCGGGAAAGTAGAACCTAGGTCTACTTTCTCGATTCCAAAGCAATAAACACAAGCTCTATTTAATGTGCATCAACAAGATAGCTCTCTCTGCACAGGACGACAAGAGAGCCATGCTAGAAAAAAAAATCGACACGCTCGCACACGGATGCTATCTATTAGAGGAATAGTTTCTTTTTCATTTCATTCAAGAAATGAAAAACACACTTTTGTGTAATGTTAAATCTGTGGTGAATGTTATATGGCAAACCGCTTCGTCGTGTGCTATCTGATCACGGGTTTTTTTTATAGATGTCAATCCATAGTATGTCATATTTTGATAAGGGTATTTCACTTATGAATTCTTGTCTTCTTTCATTTTTGGATGAATTCAGTATTTGGTCATTACTTGTTCTCCCATTAGCTTGACTTTAATTTTAATTTAAATAAATAATCATTATTTTTCAGTTCGTAAAAATAGCACGACAAACATTTTAAAATACAGTCAAACGTTATTATTTGAAAGGGATCCATACTGTTTAAAGTGCATATGAAGCGAAATTTTTCACTGCCTTGTTCGCAAGAGCTTTCAAAATGATGAAGAACGGCGTTTATTTTATTGTGATAGCACTCTTGGTTGCCGAGTTATTCAAGATTTTGATTTATGCAAATTAGAGGACTTGTGACGTCATAAGGTGGACACAACATGGAGTAAAATCACAAAATATGGAATATCTGTGCTAATACTAAGTCTACAGGGTTGAAATTTTGTAGGGTTGATGTGCTGCCAGAACTACACATTATGATAGTGGTTATGATGTCACCATAGCAACATACTTGTTACCAGACCTCCACCTTCCCAAATGAGAAATGCCTTATTTATTGCTCCAGAGTCTATCACACTTTCTTATACTTGTGCTGTGTAATGTCCATATTTACTCGCACCCACTGAATGAACCTCAAGAGCAAATAGCAATTCTTGGGGAGGGAAACTCTGATTTTATCCTTTGGAAAGGTAGAGGTCTGGTAACGGGTATGTTGCTATGGTGACATAACCACCATCACAATGTGTAGTTCTGGCAGCACATCAACCCTACAAAATTTCAACCATGTAGACTTAGTATTTGCACAGATATTCCATATTTTGTGATTTTACTCCATTGTGTCCACCTTGTGACGTCACAAGTCCTCTAATTTGCATAAATCAAAATCTTGAATAACTCGGCAACCAAGAGTGCTATCACAATAAAATAAACGCTGTTCTTCATCATTTTGAAAGCTCTTCGAAGAAGCCAGTGAAAAATTTCGCACTTTAAAAAAAGACGGTTTACGTGTTGGGTTTCTCATAATAGGCTGTACGGAAAACTAGGGATTGAATGGATTTTAAACTTTAACTGTTCGTGTCTATGTCGGTTTCCATTTTCATGACCATTTTTACATTTTCAATCACAAAGGCGGTGTCGTAAACACTCGTATCGACGCTTGGTACATAACCCCGTGCGCCGTTATACCGGTATACAACCATTCTATCCTTTTACAAAAGCACCACCATTACTCGGCGTGGATCCGTGCAAATGAACGTAGATGAACTGCAGTGGATAACTGTTCCATCTGTGAATGAGCATTTTTGTGTAACCACCGGTTGTATCAGTTTCTGCAAACGTTTTCAGTGTTCGGATGTTGATCGATAACGTAGTTGCACTTGATGTTACGCTAACATTTACCCTCTCGGGTGGAAAATATTCCACTGCGGGTTTATATTATCCCACTTGAAGAGGATGAACATTGAATCCGATTCGCGATCTGTAGTTTGGCCTAACGTCTTTTATCATTGTAAACTCGAACGCATTTTTATTCATCAGTTTGGTGGGGGAAGGCGCTGAACTCGATAATCCCGGATACATTTACGTTGTTCTCGCTCGAGGATTCGTCCTCGTCCTCTATCAGGTAGCGAAAGGTGTCTCTCTGTTGCCCGGAGGAGGTTAGGTGGGATGCGTTTACATATTTTTGTACGCGGCTCTGAATTGGGTTGAAAGATTGGTATTGAATACAGTGAAATGGAGTTTTCATGGATGAGGGATGTACCGAGATTTTTAACTTTTTGGTTTCCCATATTAAGTTCGCCAAACATGACACCACTCATCTTGCTGACTCTCGCTCCAATCTGCGTAAGCGAACGAGTAGCTGTACATCGTCATAATCCTTGCTTGGGGATAGCATCCGCACACTCATTTTGCTCTGGTCCTCTTCGATCTTTTTCATGCGGTCCGAGTTTGCCAAACCAGTTTGCCAAGGCAACTTTTCCGCCAATCTCCCGCAGCTCCGTGACTGAAAAATTGGATTCGATGGGTTTTCCCGAGAGCCAATAGGAGTCCCTCTTTATTCATGAAGGGGTGCTGGGCTATTCTGTGTTGTCTGGCCAATTTAATGAGTTAGTTTTTGGTCTGTTTTTTTGGGGGATGCCATACCCATTTTTGTATGTTTTGAAAAAATCATTTTTCCAAAACAGCAGCAAGAGTAGTAGGTTTTTGTTTGTTATGAAAACTTTTTTAATTTTCAGTTAATTACCAGGCATTTTTAAATGACTGGAAAACAACCGAAAGAAATGCCCCAAACAAAGGAAAACCTACTACTTTCGTTTCCTTTTGTTTGATTAGCAAATAGTTGATAGCTAGTAATAACTACTTTCCCTGCCTGTGCATTTTGCGTCCTTCTTCACGTCATTTCCGTGGGCATGAAAGAACCAGTTCTCGGTTTCCAACGCCCTAGAAAGGAAATTTGTATTTCTAAGAGAAACACTTGCTCTACTTCTGTCGAGGGGTAAGAAAGTGTTGTGGTTCAGATATTGTGGAGAAAACTGCAAGACCTGGTCAGTCTTCCGTTTAACTATAACGGTTCGTCCGCTTTAAATAATTCAACTGAGAAGTTATAACCCTGGGGCCGGTTCCTGAAAGCTGTAATAACTCTATTCCAGGGATAAATCTGCCTTATTCTAAAATGTATTCCTGGAATGAGGCAGATTTATTCCTGGAATAGAGTTAATACACTTTCTTAGTGGGAACCGGCCCCAGAAGTTCAATTCGTTTAACCGATTTGCTCCTTTTATGAAACACGTTTTACCCGTGGTAGTAAAACATTTCCCTCAACGAATTGTATTAAAGCAATCCCCTTCGTAGGAAATTCTCTATTTAACCGCCTTTTGTTGGTCATTACGTGTGCTCTTTTTCGTGAACGTTCTCATTGAGAAACGTTGTCAACCTCTAGACTCTGACGCCTCATCAAACATGTGGATGTGGATGAGTCAAGTGTTTTTAAGGGTTTGCAAGCAGGTATTGGCGCTTAAAAAATAAAACTTCAATCGCACTAGACTCGACCGAAATGCAACGCATATAATATATATATTTAGCCAAGGCTAAAAGCGGAGCTCCAAAAGCATTCTTTTTCTACTGGCATTTATATATAGTCTGCTTGTCATATCACCCATCTGACCTCACTCAAGCTACAGACCCAATGCTGTAAAAAACAGTATGGAAAGGTGATCTGAGCCAGTGGCACAGTGGATTTAGACCCCCGCGGATTTGCACCCTCCAGTCCAGATCTGCTTGTGTGGATCAGATTTGGACCACCTAGTCCAGAACTACTAGCAGATATGAACCCCCTTTTACGGATTTGGACCCCCACCCCTCCTAATAACAAGTGTTCTATTGAGTAAGGTAATAAAAATTCCTTTGCAAATTGAGTTTGGAGATGTTATAAAAGCAAAATAAAAATATTGACTTAGGTTTTAATACCTTGTGTAAAAAAGAACCTGCAACTCTAGTCTGCATCTATAAATTTTTAAAACAAAACATTTCTTAACATCTTAGAGCAATACCTAAGGACAGGTCTGTTTCCCCGTTCAACTGTAGTTTAAAGCCACTAGAAATTGGTGGAGAAGCCTGCATGGTGATTGCTCCTTTGAATCAGTATCACAATTCAGATATATAGTGATTCAGATCATCACTTCATAATGAATGCAATTTCAATTATCCAGAGCCTCCCATGAGATAGTTGTAAATCAGAAATTGTGTATCCTCTGGATATATGTATGCCTCAAAAAAAAAAAAAATGAAAGAAAGATACATGGAAATCAATAAAAATATTTAGATGATATGAATTAAGACCAAGATATTTCTTTGATCAATTACTTCTTGACCTTACTATCACAAAAAAAACTGCTTGCATGCTAACATTAAGCTCATCAATCAATGCACCTACAGTGTTTTCAAAAAGAAATCCAGCTGCTCTTCTGGCCAGCCAAGTGCAAGACAATGCAACTTGATAATAATGTATTGGGCGTTTGGTTGATACCACTAACAATGTAGTGTGAGGATTTAAGGTAATGATTCATCAAAGCAAAAGTGCTGGAAATCCGTGTTAGCCAATTAACTTGATTTTCTATTTTGCAAGAAAGATAAGGACTAGTCTCACATTTCTCCATGTACATTGAAATTGCACAACATACTTCATCAAACATCAGAATTCCCATTTAACATTAATGCCAAATGTCATTCAAACATCCCACAAGATTAGTGTGACCAGCTACAATAACTAATAAAATTAACTGAAAGACTATATGCAGGAGAAGGAAGTCCAAAGGATGTGTACATTGATGAGAAAGAGCTTACTTTAAGTTTAATTTTAAGTTTTAAGTTTAATAATACTTTGTCATGCGAATACAACTAAGTTGATACAAAACAAAAAGTGCATGACTGGAGAATTATTGGGAGAAACTAAATTCCCATACAAAGAATATTATCTAATATTACACATTCTAAAAACTAAGAGGTGAAATTTAAACGTGGTCCAAAGCTAACCTAATCAAATTAAATCGAATACTTGTCTCTTACAAGTCACCCCAGATTTGAGATTGACATTAAAAGTTAAGAAGTAAAATTTAAATACAATCCAAAGCTAACCTAATTAAATTACATACTTGTCACTCACAAGCTACATCTGATATAAAATTGACACAAATAATGTAATAGATAGGACTTAAAACTGCTTAAAGAAGGTGCATGCATGATGTTCGATGGAACACCATTCCAGTCTGTTATGTGGTGATTAAAAAAAGAAAAGCTGAAGGCTATATATATATTTAGCCAGGCCAGGCCTAGAATCGGAGCTGCACAATCTCACCGAGCAACTTCGCATGGCTTTATTTGGGCCAGTTTAATTTGTGTTCAAAACAATTGAGCAGCAGCGGGGAAAACGAAGGGTTTTCAATAGCAAACGTTTGCAGAAAAAAAAAAGATAGACATTCTTGAGTCCTAACTACTTTCAGATGAAAGCGTAAGGAATTCAAAAGCGGATAACGAAAACTCTACAACTGAACAAAGTACGATGCGAGTGTTTGCTCGAAGAAGGAGAAGGTGGAGAAATTAAACAAGACTAGCTAGTAATGAAAATAACTTGTACCGATTAAGTTACAAAAATCGGTATTTCTTTTGACAAAAATGCCCTTAGAAAAGAAAATAAAGGGTACAAACTGATCGTTTACAGCAGTCAACAGGAACTGACCGCGGTTCAGAAACAACAGAACAACAAACATATTACAAGAAAACAAAGCAAAATACGAATAATATTTGTTCGAAAATTCTTGGAGAAGGTGGAGAAATTAGACAAGTAACAAAAATATCTTTAAATTTAGACATAAACGGCTGTAGAAAAGACAAAAAAGACGTCCGCACCTGATCGTTAAGAGCAGTGAACAGGAATCACTGAGGCAGCAATCACTCGGAACGCGACAGAGCTGAATAATGGAGCCATTTCCCACAAAATCTTTCCTTGGCTTACACAAAGCACTAAAGTGCGCTGATAGTTTTACTGTTACTTCCCATGTCTTCCGAAGAACCTTCTTCAATTAATGATTCTCAGTGACAAAACATCATCCAGTTAACGAAGAAAGCGCTTGCCAAACCACACGAGCATTTATCTCGCAGACCCGTCCACTATAAAATTTATCAAAGCCAGCCAGCCAGTCAACCCATTTCGCTGTTTTTAACATCCAAACGCTGATTCTTACCGGTTCAAACAAATTAAGACGACGTGTTTATAGACGGCGAAACTTAATTGTTGTTTACAGGCCGCTTTCAACGAAGATCTCGCTGAAAATTTTTCAAATGACGAGTGAAGCGCTCTCGTTTTTGACATTTTTGACAGCATTTTGAAACTTTATTTCAGATTTTGAGACGTGCACATGCACATGCACATGCATTTGATCGACTTTTTTTTTTCACTCGAGCTTGAGTTTCCGCCTTTAATCCTTAATTTTACAAGGACTCATTGCGATTACGTGTTAATAAGATAAGGGCAAAAGTTTCTTAACGCTGTTGAGGCACTAAGTTTGAAAAACAGTAAGCCAAGCCAAGTAAAAACACTCGTTCGCTTGCAAAGAAAACAATGTAACAAAACAAACAAACAATTCAACTACTTCTTTGCGTCCAAAACGAGTAGAGATAATTGTTATTTATATCCATTCGAGAGAAAAATACAAGTTTCATTTCTGAACAAAAGTAACAACGATTAAACCAAATGTTAAGCTTCTATTTATTTAATTTACCTCACTCTCCATCGCTGTGTTGTAGAGATTTCTACCACTTGAAAATACGTAAGTTTCAGTATAAAGCAAAAATAAGCATCCGCAAAAATAGCAAACGGTTTGTCCAAAGAAAGAGTTCCTTCCACAGAGTTTAAGCTACTCGTTCCTCCCATTAATACCATGAACTGTTAAGTGACCTTTCTTGGTGAGATGCAAGATGCCGCGGTAAAGTGAAAGCCCTTGAAGCGTTGAATTATACTGTTTTCAACCGCACAATCGATCCAAGTTTGAAGCTTTTCCTGGGAAAAATCTTTCACCCTTCTTTTCATCACTTGAAAATTCACCTTCCGGAGTATCTTTTGACAAGTTTTTTATTTTTCTGCTTTTTACGCGAATTTAAAGACAAACTTCCATCGAAGAAGATTAAGTTGTTTTGCTCAAAATGAAGAAACCAACTGAATGTAAAATTACGTGCCGCAGAAAGCGCGCGAAAAATTTAAAAGCCTCGATTTGGTTTGGCTGTCCCACACCTGGCTTGAGCCTGCGATCCAATCGAAAGCAAGTACCTGGTCAGCGGTCAACTTCAAAAAAACAGCTGACCTCGATGAGTTCTTAACTTGAGCCCGCGATATGGTCACGTGACACTGGTCAGCGGATACCTTGTTTTGACAGGTGTCAATTGGCTGTAAGAGGAATGTCCAGTATCAAAGACGTACGCTGTAAACTAGCTTGTCAGGTTGGCCAGGTGGAGTATGCGGGCCGCCATGTTGGATTATTATGATTATTATTAGGATATTATTAATTATTGGGCGACTCCGTCGTCGTGCGTACGCGCCCACGAGCAATACCGCTAGCCATTTTTACCATGAGAAAAGCAGTTGACGGGTTTCTATAGGTATGGTGCTCCGCTTGGCGGCCCTTCGGGCCGCCGGAGCTCCGCTATTACTAAAAATACAAAAATGGGCCTCACATCTCTACGTCCATACTAGTTGCTGGATTCACGAAGATTTAAGCTTTACATTGGGATATTGTAATTTCTGTTTTGTTCTTAGCCGGTGTCTATTTAATTTATTTTCCGTCAAGAAAGCCTTAAAGCTTAAGAAAGCATAAGTCCTCGTTTCTCAGCACCTTCCTTTTCATAGTTTTTTAACACTAATGTGGACGCATTAAACACTTTCATGTCATTTCTTGTCATTTCTATCCACCTAAGGCCTGTTTCAAACGTCGTGCTACTTCCGTGTCAAACTAAATTGAATTCGATCCGACAGTGGCACGACTACAGCACGGCAGTGGTTTCAAACGTCGAACTTAATTCAGTCGCGCCAAATTCAAAATAATATACGAACCGACAAAACAATCTAGAAACTCGATTGCGGATTGTGGTGCCTATTTTTATGGTTTCCCTGCGATTCCATGCCATCTTGAGCGTTGATAAGTACACTGACCCCTTTTATACTGCTACGCTGAACTTAACTCGATGAAAAAACGAAATTCAAGCTATCGATTGCTCTTTAAAATATGATAGACTACTGTGGAGAGACAAAGGTAAAAAAAATTATTACACTGAACAAAATTTCTTTTAAAATTTCACATTATTATGGATGATCCAGCCGATGTCTTCAGCCTTAAGTACAGTTTCTTTCCAACCGCTCAAAAACATATATTACAGACAAAAACATATATCACAGACAACAGATGTGATACCTCACGAGAAATAAAAATAATAGTGGTTATATAAAGGATGAGTCAACCTAAAATTATAAAAAGGAGTTGTGTACAAGACTTCGACTTTGATCAATTTATTTAATGTCCCATGAATCATTAGCCATAGACATCATGGCGGGAACCGTATATAGTAATTTTCATTAAAGCTTCGTTGAGGTAATAGCAAAAATACTGCACAATGCTGAAAGATAAAAGAAACAACCCTACATCAATCGCTAACAGTTTAACTGTAGTCTTCTCTTGGGGTCTCGTACAAAACATGCCGGCTTGAACGCATCTGCTTTCAGTAGCATATTTAACATTAAACAAGGAACGAACTTACAGATCATCACACACAGCTAGCTGAAATTAAGGTTATAGCTGAGATCACATGTTTTCGAAACATCCACGCCCCCCACAGCCAGTCACGAAAGTTCATTATATATATTTCAAGGCCTTCACAACTGTAATGTAGAGAGACCTGATACAGAACTAGCCTCAATGAAGCGCTACCAGATCGATAACCAGTTTATCACCACCGCGTAGCCAACAAGCATGAGGTCAGTTGCAGTTCCTCGGCTCCTTGCGACTTATGACGCAAGGAGAAAATTGTGACACGTGGGAAGGAAAAACAGTCTCGTGGCCCTTTAGAGAAGCCACCGAAACAAAAAAGATCGTGTTTATGTATTTCAGATTTGTTTCTTACGACACAAGGCCACCTTTTTACAGTCTTTCTTTATGTCTCTTTTGAGCAAAGCATATTTAAGCTAAAGGGTTCACAGCTGAATTTAAAATTAAAGTAGGTATTCTAGATTCAAAGTCATCAAAAGATGCAGTATGCTCAGCTAAACCATGAATGGTAGAACGAATATACATGCTGTAACATGCAACGAACACGCCGACAACAATAGCCATAAAAAAGACCGTATTTCTCTCGCGGGATTTGAACAAAACGTGGTGGTTAAAGCGCAGCTGTTTTGACAAGGTGCGCGCAGCACGATCATGCTTCTAAACAACACGTACCATGGATGCAACAAAAAATATAAAAATTAAGCACGGAAGGAACCCCAACAACATCAAATACAGCCAACTGGAAATATTACTCAAGGTAACAAGTTTGAAATAAAGCGAAGTTACCAGTGAAATCTCAAAACAAACTGGAAGTACCCACGATATACAAATTATTTCGGTAACGCGTCGCTGAGTCATAAAAGTTAAATATCTCAAAGGCATCACGACTGCAATGAAGCGATCCAGCATCAAACTGCACAAGATGGTCACTGACGCGTAGCTAAACAACCATCTCAACACATCCGACCAAGACAGCCACTCGTGCGACCATTTGCAAGCCACTGGTGATATCACAGTAAGACAATGATGGAACGACGCTCATCCCAACAAAGAAATCCGCCACGGCCAGTGACACAACAAACGCGTTGGTTTTGGTGCGGAACTGTCGTTTGCTGCACACAAGTAAGATGATAAATCCATTTCCAGCTACCGTCAGAATAGAAAGAGACCAGCCGAGTATCCAGAACCAGGTTTTCATTGTCCAGACAAAGGTTTGGATCACGGCAGTTGTTGATCAGAAGACATATTTTAACTCCAGAGGAACTAACAACTGTACTTCAAAAACATCTGCAAACATATCAGGGTCTGATGTATACCGTAATTTCCATAAATAAACTATGACGGCCAAAATTAATTAGAGAGCGCCGTTTCTTAAATAATCCCAGATCTCACCGTCTACATTTGTCTCCTCATCTACATTGAGAGGATGAAATTCTTCGGCGGCGTCTTCTTTATGTGAATCAGTTATATTTTTACTTAGGGATTTCCTTGCAATGATAGGCCATCCAATACTGCAGTCTGGTCTTTTAGTACGGATAAACTAGCTGAGCAAGGTCAAACAAGCTTTGATACAATGAAGTAACTCAACCTCACTTAAATCAACTAAGAGGTTCAGACCTCAGCCCTCGAAAGATATTTTATATCAACTCCTCGGACAATTAAGATGTAGAGTTCTTTTCGTTGGATTAAGTTATGCTACTTCACTGAGTGTGATGAGCCTGGATCTTGATGACTTGTTCATTGATCGAGCCTTAGGTACCCATTGGAATGTCGAGAGGGACGCGTTAAGATTTCGAATATCCGCAAAAGAAGTCGGAGATACGAGAAGGGGAATACTGTCCTTGGTATCTGGCTTGTATGATCCCTTAGGCTTCGCAGCTCCACTTTATTACCAGCCACGATGCACAACAAAGAATTGCGCAATCAAGACTTTGGCTAGGCCGACGAATTTTGCGACGAAATGCTAAAGGTATGGCAGAGCTGGGTTGGGAATCTTCCGAAACTGAAGATTGTTAGCTGGCCGCGCCGTCTGATTCCTCGAGGATTGGCAGAGCTTCGTAATATTCAGCTTCACTACTTTAGTGATGCATCGGAGAAACGATACCAGAGCAGCTTCTTATATTCGACTCGTGTTCACAGTGGACTGCTCCTCGAATGAAGCTGACTGCTGCGACCGTTGTTGTGAAGCTGCACAAGTTTCTTGAAGGCGAACTGTTAGGAACCTCGATCAAACACAGCTTTCTTTTCAACACAACGTTTAATCGCAATTTTGATGTCCATACAACTGATACAACTTTCAGGCGATCGGGCGGGTTACAACAACACTCTGCTACTGCCAAAAAAAAAGGGCGCGAACAAGGTCACATAACTTAAATGCTGCCTCTCTAGGGTGGGGCGTACCGGTCAAAGGTCCAATTTCGTAGGCCTTTTAATTAGTCTCCCTGAACGGGTGCGACGGACTGTAACATCGTCCCCACCTTGTCCTCCGTCGGGGAGGACAACACTACGTTTAGATTCAGGAATAATAACACTCTGAGCGGGAACACGATCCTTTCTGGCTGGCTTGTGGGGCAGCTGATTCTATTTCCAATCTGTGCAAACGCTGTACGGGCCTAATTAGCGTGCTCCTTTGAACTCTGACTGTTGCGGCTCGCACAAGTCCGTCTTTACCAGATGGACTTCTTCGACTCTGGCTAATGGCCATCTTCCACGAGAATTGTTATCTTCAGAGACCATCACGATATCTCCCATTTGAATGAGGGATGCTTCCTTTTGCCACTTGTTTCTCACAGTTAACTGGTACAGGTATTCTTCCTTCCAACGCTTTCAGTAGTGATTGAGCAATCTTTGCAGATAAAGATACCTCTCCATGATTGTCTTACTAGACACTTCCAATTTATCGTTGTCAGCGTCAGGTAACTGATTGAGCGATCTACCAATTGCACGATGAGCGGGTGTGATAGGTAACGGATCTCTGTGGTCATCACTTACTACCGCCAAAGGTCTTGAGTTGATTACACCTTCTATTCCAATGAGAAGTGTATTTAGTTCGTTGAAGGTGAGAAGTGCTCTTCCAAGAACTTTGCGCAGTGGTTCCTTAACTGCTCAACAAAATCGTTCCCACCATCCTCCTCTCCAGGGCGAGCGCTCTGTGATGAATCTCCACTTAATCCCTTTTAAAGAGAACTCCGACTTGATTCGATCTTGATCCAAAGTCTCCCACAATGATTGGCTCTGTGACTTCGGTTGGTCATACAACTTCTTAATTTCTCTACTTGCGGCTTTGAAGGTTTTTGCATTGTCTGACCATACTGTATGGCAAAGACCTCTGCGATTTGTCATACGACTGAAGGCTTGTAGAAATTTATCTGTCGTTAGGCCACTTGTAAGCTCCAAGTGAACCATACGCGGCGATGCGCATGTAAATATGCAAACACATACTTTCTTCACACTGGAGCCCTCGTTTACGTATAAGGGTCCGGCAAAGTCAGTACCAATATGTGTAAATGCTAATGAGGTTGACACTCGTTCCTGAGGTAATGGTCCCATCTTCTGTGTACAAGGTCCGACTCGTTGTCTCTGGCAAAGTACACATCTTCTGATAACGCGTTTAGCCTCGCGTCTTCCTTGGGTAAGCCAAATTTTCTGTCGTAAGAGTGATAGTACAGTTTCTGGACCAGCATGTAACATCTGTTTGTGAACATCTTGAATCAACTTTGCAACTGCTGGGTGTCCGTGCGGCAAGATTATTTGGTGTTTGTTCTCTTCAGGAAGATTGGCAAACTGTAATCTTCCACCTACTCTAATCACTTGATCATCTTTGTCGTAATAAGGGTGGAACTTTAGGAGGCGACTACTGCTAGGTAATGCTCTTCCAGCTTTCAACTGATGGTAGTCTTTTTATAGACCTCTTCTTGAATCCACATACAGCACTTTAACTCTGCCTGTCTCATCTCCTCCGCGGACAATTCCGTCTCCTTAGACTTCGATCTTGTCTTGAACAATTTAACGGCTCTCAGGACATAGGCGGTTACTCTGATCAACTTCATCCACGTTGCGTACCGTGACATATCCATCAGTGGCTCTACTAAAACTTCAGTACAAGCATGGATAACTCTTCTTTCCTTTTCGCCAGCTTCATTCACGATCTCCTTATTTCGTGGCTAAGTAGGTTGAGACTTATAGGGATGCGCAAGCCATGGGGGTCCATTCCACCAAAGCGTGCTTGAAATCATGTCACCACAGGTCAATCCACGTGTCAACAAATCTGCAGGATTCTCCTTGCCAGGACAGTACTTCCAACATTCAGGATCCCAAGTCGACTGTATCTTCACTACTCGATTTGCTACGAACGGCTTCTAGCAAGAACTCTGCCCTCGGATCCATTGAAGCGACACCATGCTGTCTGTATAACACACGACGTTATCAATCTTGACTGGCAAAGTCTTTACCACAAATTTAAGCAATCTAGCGTTTACTACTGCCGCTAGAAGCTCTAGTCTTGGAAATGACACTGTCTTGATAGGTGCAACTCTGGATTTTGACATCAGTAGCTGTCACGAAATCTGTCATTGCTTATCTGTTACTCGAATATACACTGCAGCCCCGTACGCCTTTGGCGAAGCATCTCCGAAACCGTGTAGTTCGATCCTAGAGCCAGGGGTGATGCCGTTCCCATAGCAACGGGGAATGGTCACATCTTTCAACTGCAACAAATCTGATTTCCATGATGACCATCTCTCTCCAGTGACACTATCCAATTGGTCATCCCACTGTAATCCTTTCCATCACAGCTCTTGGAAAAGGATTTTGGCTCTCACAGTAAAAGGCGATATCAGTCCCATTGGGTCAAACACTTTTGATTCTAGGCTAGGTACACTTCTCTTGGTCATTGTCTCATGACATGAGATGATGCTATTTCGTGCCAGGAATCTGAAGCAGTCAGCGGTCAAGTCCCAAGACACGCCAAGTGCCTTGAGCGGCTCACTTGAATCAAACTCTACTAGTGGCGACGAAGCCCTCTTAGCTGGGTCTATGCTTGCCATTACAAGCTCTGAGTTGCTTGCCCACTATAAGTTAAACGCTGTAGTCATCATGATCTCTGACATCTCCTGTTGAAGTTTCAAGGCAGAGGTGTCTGTCTCGGCTCTGGTTAAGCAGTCGTTCACATACATGTTTTGTAGGATTTCCCCTGTTGCATCAGGGAATGTCTCTGCATACTTATTGGCATGACTGTGAACAGTTGCGATTGCAAGAAATGGACTAGAGTTTACTCCAAATGTCAATCTTTGCATTCTGTAGACTTTGGGTGGTTTGTTGACCTGCAAATCTCTCCATAGGTACCGGTGTAATAAGATCAGATTTATTAATTTCAATTTCAATTTCAAACCTTTACAATCCTGTAAATTTAAGAAATTTCCTTGTTTCACTGGAACATATTATACATATTTGACTTGATTTGTTTATACATAAAAAAGGGCCTTTGTAGCCCGCAGTTAGCACAGCTATCCTAGGCGGGCTACTTAACTGACACTGTTTAATAAGCTCACACACACGCACACATACACACACACACACACACACACACACACACACACACACACAGGAAAAAAAAGTAATAATGATGAGAGTTATAACAAAACCAGTTACGCATATATAAAGATGTCTACATTACATTAGCCTGCGGGAAAAATAAGGATAGAAATTCACAAAAAGTCAAACAGAAGCTAATTAGGTAAAATGCAAATATGAGCAGAAAGGTCAATATAGCGCAAATCAACATTCATCTCCTCAGTTTCAAGAATCTTCAAAAGCAAGTGAGTCAGTTTACGTTTAAAGGGTGCTTTCCTTAGCTTACGAAGTTCAAGGGGTGTACCATTCCATATTTTCGCTCCAACTCTAGAAAAAGAAAGCAATTGATGATTTGTTCTCGCCTGTTTTATATAGAAGTTACCAGCTACTGAAAAACGATTAGAGTATAGGAATGAACCTGTTCAGAGCAAGTAAACAGTTCAGAAATATTGGGAGGGGCATAATGATTTACGATATCATATAGGAGAGAGGCAACCAATTTAAAGAAGAGCATTTTTATCTGCAGAATTCCCAAACAAGCAAAAAGAGGAGCAGTATGAGATCTATAATCGGAAAATACAATCTTGATCTTTAGGTGCGAGCTTCACTTGAAGAAACATCTTCTCAACATCTGCTATCAGGCCGACTCTGTGGGTACGAAAACGGATGAGAACAGATGCCAGATTAGCTTGTAGTGCAGGACCAGGAAGGATACAATCGTTCAGAGAAGCACCGCCCTCTTCTCGTGTGGAAGCGTCAAATACAATTCTGCATTTGGTTGTCTTCTTATCTGCGCGGACACTGCGTGGTGTGGTAAATACTGGACAATACCAACTTCACTTTCCTGCTCAGGTACTTCTTCTGCAAAACCTTTCTCTGCGTATTGGTTGATTGTAGCACTGTAAGCTTCAGCTCTAACAGGATCTCGTTTCAGCCTTCTTTCGATGCTTTTGAGTCGTTTCAAAGCTTGTGTGTAATTGTTCTCCAGTCTTGGATGATCTTTCTTCCAGGGTAGTTGAACTTCATAGTTTTCTCCATCAAATTTCAGTCCTTTGTTGAACTCAGCTACTGAATATTCTTCCTCTTGAGACATAATTGCATTCTCTGCTTCAGTAATACCAACTGATTCTAGTTCCCAGAAGCGCCTTAAACTTGCAATGACATCATTGTTCTCTACTACTGTTAACATGGATGTGGTGCACTTTGAAGAGCGATCGATGGCTCATGTAAGAATCCAGCCAAAGTGAGATTTCACAGCAATCAATGAATCGACAGTTGGTCCTCTCTTGTGCATCCTAGTTACAAATGAGTAATAGTAATCAGCACCGATGAGGACATCAACTTGAACTGAATTACGAGGGTAGGAATCTGCGAGTGTTAAACCTTGTACGTGAGGATTGTTCTGAAGATTCAACTTGACAGGACCTAGGGGGTTGCAAATCTTGGGAATGATAAGGCCTTGCATTTCTACAGCTTCTGTTTGTTCTCCCTTGATTGGTAAGAGACGGAATCGTATTCTTTGCAATCTCTTTGTTTCCCTGGTTTCTCTCCCAAGAGTTGTCACACTCAATAACTCTGTGGGACCTTGCAGGCTAATGCTCTCTGCAATGTTCTTACTAATGTACGAGCGTTGACTATCTGAATCTAAAAGAACACGGACGGTCATTTCCTGACCATTCACAGATAACCTAGCTACTGCTGTCTGAAGAAGTGTCTCCTTCACAGGCGAGGTAGGTTGGGTTGAAGCCAATCCACTAAGGGTGCTATCGGTCAAGCGTTGAGGTGAAGTGCTGGGTAAATGTTGAAGCGTAGGTGATTGGATACTGGAGGCTGGCTGGCCATGTAATAACTTGTGGTGCCGTCGGCCACAATTTGCAACTGAACACTTCGGTTGGCGACAAATGTTGGAGAAATGCTTGTGGTTACTAGGCTTTAAACAATTGTAACACAACTTGCCTTCTTGGACTAGCTTCCATCTTTCGTCCACTGACTTCCCATTAAACACTGCGCAGTTTGGTAACCCGTGATCTGCTTGGCAAAAACTACAAGCTGCATTTGACGGTGGTCGTGCCTCACTGAACAAAGCAGAAGCAGTAACTGAGGGGTAACTTTGTCTCGAACACTGGCAACAGGATACATCCGTGACTCATTGGGTTTTCACCAAGAGCTTCTAAAGCTCTAGTTCTGCTCTTGAGTGTGTCGTTAAGATCTCGGAGGGAAGTTGCACTAACACTAGACTTGGCATCCATCTTAATGACAGATTTCACTAACGATGAGATAATCACCCACTTTCTTCCATACCTGTGCTTGAGACATTCCACGGCTGGTTGATAATTTGCTCCAGTTACTTCAAACCCTTCTATTGTTTGCAAGGCATTTCCGGTCAGCACCGAACGTAGGTAGGTAAACTTCTGCGCACTTTACCAAGGATGTCTTGCCTTTGCCTAGATGGTGTGCCAATTGCTCAAGTGAGCTCTTTAAAATCTCTTGGCGTTTATATTGACCAGCTATCTAAGAAAATTTCATCTGGTATTGGGGCACTAAAACGTATCCGTTCTTTTGTCCATCCAGCGACTCTGCACTCTGTCTTTAATAGCTTAGTTTTGCCGCATTTCAATTACTGCAGTGTTGTTTGGGATTCCTGTAATATAACGCTCTCAAATAAATTGCAGAAACTACAAAACCGCGCTGTGTTGACTTTTTCCAACTTTGACTCTAACGTGGATGATTTATTCGCCAAACTTGGCGGGCGAAAGCTAAGCATTCAAAGGCAGATGCAGAAAACCATAACGGTATTTAAGTCTCTACATGGTCTCACTCCCGCCTATCTAAGCAATCTATTTACATTACGAAATGATGTAAGCTATTCTCTGAGAGACTCTGTGAACAAACTTACTATTCCATTGCCCCGCACTAATTTTCTCAAAAACAGTTTAAGCTATAGCTGTGCGGTACTGTGGAATAGTTTACCTTCTGATGTACGGCAAGCAGAGTCCCTTGACGCTTTTCTGTATAAACTTAGCAATTGTACTCTTTTCTCAGACACGGCATTCATGTAAAGCAGTTTATTTTTAGTAATTAATTCCTAGACAAAGTTGTAATAGGACATCGGATTTTGTAATTTTTACTGATGAATTTTACCGTGTTAAAATAGTTATCAATCAATCAATCAATCATTTGGCTTGTCGTCATTATCATGCACTGCAGCTTCAAACTGATCCCAAAAGTTTTGGAATTTCAAAACATCACCATTGAATCCTGGGTAACTTCAGGTTTGTCGATTGGCGACTTTCGTTATGTGTACTTTCTTTGGAGCTTTGATCTTCTACTTTGCTTTCCTTATTTAGGTATTCATGGGCAAGATCAGCAGCTTTATCTATAGCATCCAAAAGACCTTTCCAACTACGAAGCTCTTCCTCAATATTCTCTTCTGCGATCAAAGCGATTATCTGATTCATCAATTGAAGATAGCCTTCTCGATACTGGGTTAATCTTTCGATTCTGGGCTGTACTTTAACTTTAATCTTGTTGTTGACGTTTTGACTTAGTTCTACAATATCACTAATCAAATCATTCATATCCATTTGCAGTGTCTTAGCCTTTGAGCTTGTTCCTCATTTACAGATGGAGGAGATTCTTTCGAAACCTCAGTGAAATTCGAGCTCTCGTGCAATTCTGACCTTACATCACCACCGGACTGCAAAACATATTGAGCGTTTACTAACCGTTCTAGCAAGACCTTCCTTTTTCCAGTCGTCGACAAACCCTTTTCAGCAAGCCTTTCACGAAGTTGTTCAACCGTAAGGGAAGATAAGTTCTCTTGTTTAAGCATTTCGCTGCCAGGATTACTCGCAGACTTGGCGGCCATCTTGACTACCTCGTAATAAATTGTTGACTGTACGAAGATACAACTCAGTCGAGCCACAGCATAAATATCGTCTGTATCCGGCTCGAAGGACCAAATTAATTTTAGGAAACTCGATCAAACACAGCTTTCCTTTCAACACAACGTTTAATCACCATTTTGATGTCCATACAACTGATACAACTCTCAGGCGATCGGGCGGGTTACAACGACACTCTGCTACTGCCAAAAAAGGACGCGAACAAGGTCACATGACTTAAATGCTGCCTCTCTAGGGTGGGGCGTACCGGTCAAAGGTCCAATTTCGTCGGCCTTTTAATTAGTCTCCCTGAACGGGTGCGACGGGCTGTAACACAAACTCCATCTGCCATGACACAAAGCAATGTTTTGGACAGATTCCACAATACTCCCCCAGTACAAATGAAACGAAGCCAAGACGGTCAGTCGATACCTTGGTAGATAATAGGTTGTCAATCATTGACAATATGTCCTTACCGTCTCATGGGCATTACGTGGACTAACAATGAAATCCAGCAGATTACGCCTCTCGTGGATTGTCAATTCTTGCATCAGAGACGTTACAGTGTTCGGTCCAGCCTTCCTCCGCAAAGGTGAAAGTGAATGGCCGCAACCCCAAATTCAGATACCTGATTATTGTGAAGAAGACCAAGCATTGAAAAGGAGAAACCCACAAATCCATCTGGTGCAGAGGGAAGATATTCTACAGCAATTGCTTCGGGAACATTCCTCTTTCAACAAACTCAAAGTGTCCGTTGGTTGGTTGCTTCGGTTTAGAGGATACCGACAGTCGCGTGTGTCCAAGGTGCCTTTACGCAAATGTAACTTGACGGAGAAATGTCCGAAGCAACGAGAACACTAGTCCAAGTTGTTGAAGCGCGTACCTTTCAGAAGGAGTTGGAAATGCTGTCTAAGATGCAGTTAACGAGGATCAATTGCCACAACAAGCGCGGAGTTTCATGGCATTTCAACCCACCGTACGCAAGTCATGCTGGTGCAATTGGTCGATGATTAGGTCCCCCGTGTCTTTATGGCAGATGTTGAAATAATCCTTAACGACCGTCCTCTTACGGCGCCGACTAGTGACCCGAACGACCCCAACCCCTTGACACCAAGAAAACCACTACTACCTAGGCCAAACGTTTGTGAGTCCCCAAGTGGGAGCTGGCGGTGTCGTATCTTATGTCGACCGGTTAGCTCAGTTGGTAGAGCACCGGACTACCGTGCGGGAGGTCGCGGGTTCAAACCCCGGCCGGTCCAACACTCAGGGTCTTTAAATAATTGAGGAGAAAGTGCTGCCTTTGAAATTACCTCTGCACACGGTTAATAATTTAACTAGTCTTCTCGGATAAGGACAATAAACCGTAGGTCCCGTTTGACAACACTTGTTCCTAAGAATAAACTGTGGGACGTTAAAGAACCCACACACTGTTCGAAAAGAGTAGGGGACGTAGTTCCCGGTGTGGTAGCCTATCTCTATCTTTCATCTGACATTCATGTGTGGACTGGGTGGGTGGGTGGGTGGGTGAGATCAAATATGGACTGGTGGCCGCAAGAGGTGCTTTTACAGGCTGACGTCCAATCGCACCCTAGATAAGAATTGTAAACCGCCATGAAACTATGTAATATGTGCGGTAGATAAATGCATTACCATTACCTTTAAACGTTGCAAGTAGGGTCAGACGTATTTTGGAAACGTTGGTTCGGAGAACACCTACCAACTCTTCAGCTAAGGCAGGAATGGCTTCGTTCTCCCCCAAACTTGGCTGTTGATGACTTAGCCTCTTATCGTCCACGACGTTTCTCCATGCGGGCGCTGCCTAAAGGGGATCGTGCAAGAAGTGTTTCCCGACAAGCATGGAATTGTCAGAAAGTGTCTTGGTTATTTAACGTACTCCTATTATTTTACGTTGTTTTCCTTGCTAATATGTATTGCCAATAACTGTGCTCACAGTGTGGGTGGCTCCTCCTGAAATGTTCTGCAATTGGTATAGGATTTGATGGAGCCGAAACCAATTGTGGAATTGCACACATTTTAGGTATCCTACTGATGAACAGTTATTTCATGCAGATATTTTTAGAAGCAACATTTGTTTGCGGTCTGTCACCTTTGAATTGTTGTTGTTGTTGTTGTATTAAGACTATAACTTGTTTTGTATTTTTTTTTTGTATTGCGCGCTCTTTCCAAACAGGAAAGGGTGAACCACCCGCTTACAAACCTCGCAAAGAACGTCGCTTCAAGACGGGTGGGAAGACCTTCACGTGCCTAATTCATATATAAAAACATCGGTTCAACCATACCGGAGAAAAACCATATAAATTCACTCAGTTCGACAAGCATCTCACCCAAAATCACAAAAACTGCGCACCCTTTATCGCTCATATTCGCACTGCGCATCAATCATCAGAGCAACCTGCTGCCTCAACGCGTTAAAGTAGCGCCCGTTTAAAACTGCATATGCTTTTCTAGGCAAACGACCCAAGATTGTTGCGCCTCAGTCAGAACCAGCCTCCACGGTAAGCGAGCTGCACCAAGTTCCAGTTAGCAAGCCGATCCTGTCCTAATTCCCACCACCATCGTCCAGGGGCCGAACAGCAAACTATGAATACATTGTACCGATCATAACCTTTAAATATATTTTAATTAGCTATAAATCGTGGTATGCATAGTTAGTTTTGAATATGATATTTGAGTTACATTCACTGATTTGCAATGCACGTGGCTCCGACAAAAGAGCACTATTGTTATTTGGATTCCGTGTAAAATAAAGCTTTATTATTATCATCATCATCATGTTCAAGTTTCTCACAGTACAGGGTGCGACTGGGTAGTAAATCCACTTCGAGGGGTACAACCAGTGCTCTAAGCTTAGCAAATTACAAATCTTCGCAAGATGTATGGGGAAGTCAGGAGTGCTGACTTTTGCATGCTGTTACTGCGACAATCTGTCTCGGTCCTCAATGGCTACGTCTTTAAGGGCTTGTTTAGATTGTTTTTCAAGCATCCTAGCGATCCGAAAATGGTTGGAATAATCATCGACACATGAATAAAGTTCATCATCACCATCATCACCCGAATATGCGACAATCTGGAGAGTTCTATGGCTAGATTTATAACGGTCAACCTCCTCCTTGTACATTGTGTCCATATTGGCGTCTCAAGGCACAGCTTCATCTATGATGACCTTTACGATGTTGTACTCTCGGTAAAAATGTTTAAGTCCCCGAGAGAATTTTACAGTTCTGGCTTTCTCTCAAATCCAAATTTTCCACACAAAGCCCAGTGAATCTGATTAGCAATTCGGTTATGCCTGGGTTATGGCGGCTGAGGTACTCACTTTTCGCTGGCATTTCACAATCGCTGACGATGTTGTAGAGGCCACCACAAACATCTGTCAACAACATTGGCCCCAAATTCGTACTTGATTCAGTCGTCACAACTGCTCAAAAGGCTGGCACCATTTTCTTCTGTCAACTATCAGTCCTTCTTCTCTTAGTAAACTACTTGTCTACTTATTTAGCTGATCAGACTACTGTGCAAATAGTAAATCTGCCATTTGGATTTATTTTGCGCAAAACCAAATCGGGCGTTCTGTAATATCATCATCCGTCCGATTATAACAACTTGGTCGTGGAATAGCCGTTTCTACTCTCAAACCGTAAAGCCGCGGCTACACGAGCGATTTCTTGCTTGCGATGGTGATGCGATTTTTTTGTTAATCGTATCTATAACAAAATTCTCGATCGTGATTGGTTCTCCGCGCGCCTATTTGTCACGTAATCGGCGCGCGATCACGTGGGTGTCCAATTACAGGTATCCAATTTGAACGTTTTGTAATTGGACACCTGTAATTGGATACCCACGTGATTTTCACGTCAATTACACGCGCTTTAATGGCTTCCTTTGCAAACGTTTCCTGCAGTTTTCAAAACATATGGAAAGCGCTAAAGACGTTTTCGCTTAAAAGACCTTCCCAAAAGAAATTTTTAATTCCGAAATTTGTTATAGATACGATTAATTAGTAATTGGACCTCGAAATTTGTTATAGATACGATTAATTAGTAATTGGACCTCGTGTCGTACAATTCAGGGAGTAATCGCGCTCGTATTTTAAAAAATTTTGAAATTACTCGCGCGATTACTCCCTGAATTGTACTCCACTCGGTCCAATTACTATTACTAATTGTCGCGTCACCAGCGCGCAGTGAAAATCCCCCGTGTAGCCACCCACGCGCAGGTGATGCGACAGCTCAAAAAATCGCAGAAAAAGAATCGCGAAAAATTAAACTCGTTCAATATTCGAGATTTTTTTTCTTGCGACGTTCAAGGGTGGCTACACTTGCGATTTTCATCGCGCGCTGGTGACGCGACAAAATTGAAAAAATCGCATCACCGGCGCGAGTGAGAAATCGCTCGTGTAGCCGCGGCTTAAAGATCTAGAGCACCTTACCAACGACATTGATTTGCTATAAAAGTGGGCTCGCCAACAGAGGCCTTATAGTAAATGGGCCGGCGATCAAGTTACAAACGTCACTTGATTTGTGTGGAAAATCAAGGACCACCCACTCGAACGAGGAAAATATATCTGCTTGGCTACATCGTTGACCGTCGTGGAATCACCACATTGAATCGCAACCATAAAACTGGTCAACCCTACGAAGATAATCTTTGCTCTTCATTTTCGCTGCTTGGCCCTCCATAAAGGCCGCCATACCTAGAATCAAGAGCGTGACACCCCGAGCGTGACACACAGTATTATTATCACAACTATTCCGGTTCCATTCCTCGAATAAACAAGAGGCTACAATTAGCCTAAACCCGGGCTTGCAAAAAACAGTATTGTATCCCTAACTTACTGCTAAACAAAAGAATAGAGGGAAGTCTGTCTTTCTTACATCGGACGCATTGCCGTGTTTAGCTTGTGTTGGAGTCTATTTCTTTAGACCCCTATCAACATATATTCCTCTAAAATACAGCTCAACCATTGAGAACAGTAATTATAACACTTGTAAAAAATAGTTCTAAAACGTGAAGTGTTTGTTATCTGCGATAAATAGACGGTGTAACATTTCAGCGCACTGAACGGCGATAATTTATTCTGTCCACGTTTATTTGACTTTGAAAATTTGTATAGTTTTGAGGGGGTCTGAGTTTTCCAGATTTATTATTATTATTTTTTTTTTGGGGGGGGGGGGGGGGTCTGAGTTTTCTAGGTCTGAGGTCTGAGTTTTCTAGGTCTGAGTTCTCCAGACACCCGATACGGGGAACACGGCGGCAATCCATCTAGAGTTAAATTTTGGTCATGTTAAAAGCTTTCTTCTCGCTGTTGAACTTGCAAACATTCGTATAGACACTTCTCTTAACATATTAGTTGTTCAGACTTCAAAGACACAAGGTGAATCGACGTTTTCCGATACGTGACAACAGGCATCATTCTTGCTGTTGATATGAGATTTACACTTCCGAATCACTCGGCCGTGAAAGGTCAAACTCCCTTTGTCTGTAGTCTCTAATTTTTGGCGCTCCCCTCGCGTCGCGTCTCCTCGCAACTTCGCGCGCGCACTTGCCCCCAAAATCCGTCGCCAAAATTAGAGACTACTCGCAATCTCCTGAAGCAGTCCATCTGCCGTTAAGTTTACTCATGTTAAAAGCTTTCTTCTCGCCGTTGAACTTGCAATCATTCGCATAGACACTTCTCTTAACATATTGTTTGTTCAGACTTCAAAAGACACAAGGTGAATCGACATTTTCCGATACGTGACAACAGGCATGACTCTGTCAAAAATAGTTAGCGCTTGCGCAGAAACGCCGGAAGTGCCATTTGTGGATGATACTCGACGACGAAAAAGAATTCGAGAACCGTCGGTAGTTCTAGACCCGGGCGCCGCGCGAGACGCGCGCAGCCCGGGTAATAAGTTCTGGCGGAAACATCACTCCGCTTCACGAACGATCTACAGGGGCACCCAACGACAAGTTTCGGTAGATATCTGTTCGGTGGAGGGTAATTCGCCTTGCGCTTTCGCCGTCGATTAAAGAGTGCACTCGGATTTTCGTAACTAAAACGTAGCCTAAAAGATTCGAAATTGGGAAATCATAACGCCTGAGGTTTTCGGAAAGGTCGTAATTGCTGTTTTTGGCAGTCAGAAACGCCAGCTAGCATTTTCGGAGAGAAAATAGTTCTCTAGGAAGTTCGTGGAAAGGTAGTTTCAGCTTGCATTTTCTCAAAGGAAGATTTTGTTCCCTAACATTTTCGGGCAATTAAAATTTCAGCTAGGGAATCCGAACAGATGAACTTTTTCTAGCTTATGAAAACATCGCTTTAAACAGACTTCAAACACCATAAGGCACTTAAAAATGGCTTTTTACAGCTTTTGGTTGATTTGGCTCGTTGGGTGCCCCTGGATCTAATCCACCCTAAACCAACATCACTGAAGACAAATATGCAGACTGTCAGCAGGTCTGGGAAGACTCAGATTAGGTGACCAAGTTTAAAGATTTTCGCATTTGGTACATCATCTTAAATGTCGTTCCATTCCTCGAATCGATGGATAAAATGAATGCGTTATTGCAGAAAGATCGCGGACATGTTTAAAGATCGAATTTCTGTTCCTGGTCTCATGTTAAAGTATCACTTCTCTTCTCTCTCAACGCAAACGTACAAGCCACAAAGCTAGTACTATGTAGATCTTGGTCATCAAGACGTCTTCCGCCAAAGCATAGTACAGCAGAGAACGCGTAACTCAGGCGAACTTCATTACCAAATACCTCATGTGAAACAAACTATTCAAAATATTCCTTTTATTATAGATCTATTCTTGTTTGGAACAAATTGCGCGAACAGAACAGACACAAAACGTATGGACTCACTTCACACTTTTAAATGCAGGCTTTTATATTCTTACAGTTACAAGCTTCTTTCTTATACTCTTCCAAACAGTGGGCTGTAAGTTGAACGCCTAAATACGACTAGGAATTGGGATCAAGTATATTGGGAAGGGGAGGTTTCTATTTTATAATTCATTTTAACTTGATTATATATATACTTCTATTATTGTTATGTAAGTTGGGGCTGGATTTCAATTGGGACACCGTCCTGTTTCCTGCTCCAGTTGCTTTATCCATTATTTATTTATTTATTTTTATTTATTTATTTATTTATTTACTTATTTTTCATCATTATTATTATACATAATGAATGCAACGAATTCAATAATAAAAAAAACCAACAAAGAGCTTTACCATCTCATAAGGGACAAAACAGGCGGACGCAGCATCCGGCATTTCAGAGCTACCATGAACTGAATCCAGAAAGACGAAACTCAGGGAAGCAGAAATATGTAAAGAGGTTAATTTGTGCCAAAAAAAACGTGGGGTATGATGGCAACGCGTTATAACTCTTGGCAGTCATGCATAACTTTCCATTAGGGAGCTATGTGAGAAGCATAGCGTAAAATAAGTTCAAGCAAAAGGTTCTATTCGAATAACGATCATGAGTATTCGGGTGGCGCATCAAGAGATAATTCATATCACACATCAACTGGATAACACGGAGAAGCGCATTGACGCATTAAAAATTGACAAAAAAGGTCACTAAGAATTAATTTAAAAAGTAGTTGAAATATTGGATAAAAGGAAAAATTATTTCGTTTTGTGCATGTCACCTACGAAACACCCATACTTATCTTCAATCTGGAAACTCGATTACGAATTGTAGTGTCTATTTTTATGGATTCCTTACGATTTGTTGCCATCTTGAGCGGCACTAAGAACGCCCATTTAAAACTCGGAAAACGGGTCTGTCATTTCCGAGTTTAAGGTCTGAGGCTGATTCTTCTCTAGCTGGCAGTAGTGTAGACCTGCGGAGTACAGAGCCTCTGAAAGCGAGTAGCGAATTCGCGAGGAGAATGGGGAGGAGGCGTTTGAAATACCACCTGCCCGAAAACCGCGGGTTTTTGAATAGTCCACACACCAGTTGGCGGGAAAAATGGATTGGTCGAGAAAGGTAAACACGTCAATCAAATATTAGATGATCCCTCACATATTTTCCAAGGAAAACTTTGTTTTGCATATGACAAACCACTTGTAAAATAACGGCGGCTTCTATCGAAGACAGTATTGCTGTAGCATCATCTTAGCGAGAGCAGAGAGAACCAAAAAATTATTCTCAAGAAGGAGCAAGAGACGAATGTGAAAGAACTGCTTGCTGGATAGACCACTAGACTCCACGGAGCAAAGTTCTGCTCATGTCTTGCCATTATGCTTTGTGTAGCCTGAAGGCTGAAATAAATTCTTCCTCGAAATGGGACTTAACCTAAACACCGTTTTTGCGTCGCTTGACATGGATTTGACGCTAATATCTCGCTCGCGTTTCAAGCGATCCAAAATCCCTATGCTCATCCCACGAAGCTGTATTGTGGGATATTTTGTGAAGTTTTTGGTGATTTTTGGACATATTTGGGAAGAGGTAATTTTTCTCAAAGGATTTGTTAAAGTTAGGGAAATAGGGAATATTGAAGATTTAATGAAGGTTTAAAATTGGAATTTGAAGTGGAAAATTAGTAGATGTACACCAAAACAGCTCCCCAGAAACCTTCAGTGCCTTGTGGGGTGTCGACTGTCTGGTGGTGTTTCAAAACATTTTTGTAGATTTTAATTCCTTCTTTAAACTCCTTAAAATTTCACTCAAATTCACCTTAAGTCCCACCTTAAGGGGTCTTCCACTCAAGACCACCGTTTTCTCCAAAATCAAACTAACTCAGTAGAAACTACCATCATGCAACTTGTTGCCATGAATGATGACAAACACAATGATGTATGAGTCTCTTGTTGCCATGGAAACAGAACAAGCTTTTCTCAGATGTCTTTAAGAGTGCTTCCTCGGTAACAATAAATGAGCAAAAGCACTTAGTCAGGGGGGCAAGAAACAGTTTTTTACAAATTTTTGTTTGCATTGATCTATGCTGTGAACCTATCCTGTGAACTTGTGGACTGACTCTAGTTATTTGCAGAGAGAAAAATCTTCAAAGTTTTACTTTGCCAAAAATGGCTGGTTTTGGCCTATACCTACCATCAATCTTTGGAATGTTATGAAAGAACAATTCAACAGATTGGCTTTATTCTGTTCCATTACATAGAATGTTTGTCCACCTCAAATTTGAGCTCTAAAACGCTGGTAAAGGTAAAAGTGTGGAAAGTAAATGACTTTTGCCAACTACAAATTTCATGCCAGTTTCAAATTTCACACTGGCATAGGTCAAGGAAAAATTGCTGTGGTCAGGTTTTGCCATCTTTTCCAACAATATCAGTGCAAAAGTGTTTGTTACACATGAAGCAAGGGGGGAAAATCAAACAGACATGACAATGCATTTCTCCAGCAAAGTAATAGCATAGAAATGGAATGAAAACAACATATCAGCTCCAAAATAGTGCAAGAATTAGATGAAAATCTTACCTCGCAAACGAGCAGTCTGTACAAATCTTTTTTTCAACTGAATCCTTTATTCAGAGAGTAACGACATTACAAAACAGCTCTTCTGCTACCAAATTAAAGAGGAATTTTGGGGGAAAAAAAGGCAAACAAGACCTCCACAGCTCCCTTTTTATCAGCAATCTCAACCATGCAGCAAAACAGCAAGACTCTGACCCTGTTGCATCCTGGGAAATTCCACATGTCTTTGAGGACGAAAGGCTCCTCTAAAACAATTTACCATTTTCTGAAAAAGTCTCAGACCAGGCTTCAATCTTGCACCAAACGTTGTTCGGGCACCTTCAGTATTCAATGAAAAAAGCACTGTATATAATGAGGGAAAATCACTAGACAGTGTTGGCGTTCCATAGCCGATGACTTCAACCCAAAGTACAGTTTCCTTCAAGCCCGATCAAGCCAACTCATCAAAAAATCTGCATGAAAATCTACACGGCCGGAGGTCCAGTGCGTGCGCGTGGTCTTTCGCGCGGTTTCGAATTACCGCGAGGCCTTAGCGGTTTCCGGTAAATTCGACGCACTGGACCCCCGGCCGTGTAGATTTTCATGCTGGCAAAAATACTGTCACTCCCCGTGGCCGGGTCGGGTTTTTTGCCAAGCAGACGCGGCCGCTAAGCTAGATCTCTCCTGTCGGACTATGTTGTAACTAGGAGAACTGGATTGGATTTGTAAAAAACATGGACTGGAAATAAGACACAAACTGCGGTGATAAACATGACAATAGAACGCATTGTTGGAAAACAAAAATAAAACTATATCGTTTAACTTGACGTTTCGTATGTTTCGACATATATCTTCAGAAGTGACCGTTGGGAATAAAAGTAACAACTAAATTTTAAATTTAAGATAAGTAACGAATTAACAATAAAATTTGGTTTATCAACGGAGTTGATAATGTAAATTGACCACCGTACAGGGATTCGATTAGCTGAAGTTTCGAGCGTTAGCCCTTCGTCGGAGCGAATCGAGGAATTGTGGGTTGTGTATGGTTTATATACAGAAAATGGAGCTACGCTATTGGTGGTAACATGGTAACGTGAAAAACAGGAATAAATTAATTGAATGAAAAGCGCTCGTTGATACCGTGGGGATTAAGAGTGCCAATTTGAAAGATCAGTTTTTGCTCGAGATTTTTACGGCTTTCCGTGGTACCTTGATGTAGGGAAAGGCCGGAGATTGACATGTGTTGTTTGGAATGGTTAGGGAGATTAAAATGCCGAGCGACAGGTTTGGATGCGTCTTTGTCATCTTTCTCAACATCACGAAGATGTTCTCGGAATCGGTCACCTAGTCGTCTTCCTGTTTCGCCGATGTATAACTTTTTGCATAATGTGCAGGTTATGCAATAGATAACATTTGCCGAGGTACACGTGAAACGATCAGTGATCTTAACAGATCGCTTAGGGCCCGATATTTTGTCAGTGTTTTGAATGAAAGGACAAGTTTTGCATCGCCAGCGCGCGCATTTTAAAGTGCCAGGTTGTTCAGTTGTTTTGAATGCGCTTATAACTAGAAAGTTACCTACATTTTTGTCGCGTTTGAATGAAATCAGCGGTGGTTCCGAAAAGATTCTAGCAGTTTCTGGATCATTTTGCAGTATCTTAAAGTTGTTAAGAATGATGGCTTTAACTGGGTTATTATGCGGGTAAAATGTGAGGGTGAATGGAATTCTGTCATTCTTTTCGTTTTGTGACGTCTGTAGTGCTAACTGTTGATCAATCTGCTGAGCGCGGTGATGGCCCGATTGAACTACAGAATCAGGATAGCCACGTTTCTCGAAAAAATGGCACATTTCCTCTGATTTGTTGGAAAAATCAGAGTCATCACTACATAGACGTCGAAGTCTGAGAAATTGAGAATAGGGAATGGCGTTTTTGACATGAGATGAATATGAATATATAATGAATATATAATTATAACACATTATAACACATTATAACGAAAATAACGCAATCTTAAAATATAATTTTTTGAGCGACGTCATCGCGTCTGGCCGCAATGTAAGCCCAAGTTAGCATTGACATATTCTTCGTTTTAGCTAAACGCGTTCGGCTACTCTTGCCATTACCTCAGTAAGTTTTGAATGAAACTTTTTTATTTTAACATCAAAAAGCTGGCCGTACAGTGCTCACTTTGTTTTTATGTGTTTAATAAAATGAGGTCCGGATACGGGCAGTTACTATAATAAAAAGCAAGACGCCAGTTGGCGTTAACGTGGTATGCACTATTTGACGGACGGAATATTAGATTCCGCCGTTCGGACACAGGGAGCAGAGAAGTCCTATTTGACCGTATTTCCAGTTAAATTCACCGTACAATTGCAGCGCGAATTTGAATCACCGTACGTGATCAAACCACATACAAGCGATCGTGTCACGCTACTGTTGAAAGCCTATCAGTGACAATGGCCGTCGCCCTTCGAGCGATAGGACTCCTCTGCTCCCTGTGCTTTCATAGCCTTCGATTGTAGTATCGATACACGAATTATCCTTATAATTTTCAATCAACACGATGGAAAGCGCTATCATATATTTGGGGTTTTGGTATCCCCTGGGAATACACACTCAATGCACTGTAAATTTCTCACTGGAACTAGATCTGAACAGTCCTGGAAAGGATTTCCATGCCTTTTTCCATGTTGCCGTGCGTCTGTTCAGTAATAGACCACAGATGACGTCAAAATGTGGTAAAATTCGAAAAAAGACGACCAGAAACAAAAGCCAACGACACCGATTTCACAGAAGGTCACCCATCCGATTTGTAACCCCAGCCAACAGGGCTTAACCTCAGTGACAAGCAAAAGCACGTGGCTAATTACCATATGAGACTACGACGACGACGAGACTGGCCCGAAATGTCTACGTGGTCTGCGTACGCATCCCACGTAATTAAGACATTTAAAGGACATGGCGCTCAAAGAGAGGTCAGTGTTATGTTCGTCTTTACTTACAGGACTTAATCACAAGTTTCCTGAAAATCTTTCAATCGACACAATGAAAAAACGCTATGATATTTTCGGGTTTGGTTTCCTGGCCGATCTCCCGTATGAATACACAGTCGCGTCTTAGACCGGCTCGCAACATAATTTTAGCCTTTCTACCAACAATCCATACAAACATATATTATAAATCAACAACAGCATTGGCTTTATTTACACATTTGTAAGAAAAAAGACCTTTGTAGCCCGCAGTTAGCAGAGCTACTCTAGGCGGGCTGCTTAAGCTGACACTGTATAATAAGCTCAACAAAAGATGATCTTCAAAGAAGATGATAAAACTCAATTACACTCTCCTGTTCATGAAATAACATATTTACTCAAGTAAGCTGAACGAAGAATCTCTCAACCTTTCTACATTCGTCTCGAAAGTCCTCTTCAATATACAGAATAGAAACTTTAGAGTCCTAATAATTTTAGAATGCCTTACATTACTTAGTGTAATCTGTGCTTTTTAGTCGTGGATACGCGAAGCGTAGGAACGAGTATTGTTAGGGGTCAGATTATGCAAATTTGTCACTCACTCAGATGTAAACAAATAGATATGTCAACGGCATACCAATATTTCCCAAAGTATTGCCGGAACACCTCTATCGGCTTCCGAAGTAATGTCTAAGGAACAACAGTCGAACCGATGAACGGAAAGTAACTTTATTTCAGCTCGGATCGAACGAATAAAACGGCAAAAGGAACGCCCGATCAAACAGCCGAACGGCGAAAAGAAATTATAATCAATATTCCGTCACAAGCGCAGCTTCTCCTACGTTCATCCAATTCACAATCTGTGGAAAAAATATATGAGCCCGTTCAACCCAAGATATTTTCCAAGTGTGCACAGGAATTAACGACGGAAACTTTTGACACCAATATAGGTGCATTCGCGAAGCCATTTTCAGTGCTGGAAATAATATTCTAACGAAAACAACGCAGTCTAAAATTAAATTATTTTTAGGTGGTGCCATCGCGTCTAGCCAAAGTGTAAACACAAGTTTGCTTTGAGAAATACTCTTCGTTTTAACTAAACGCACCATTTTTTCAGTGAAAGTTTTTGAATGAAACTTGTTTATTTTAATATCCAAAAGCATAGCGTCAATAGTTGTTTAAAAAAACGACGGCAAATACTGCATTTCCCACCGGCAGTAAAAAGTATAATTTGCATATGTCAAATTTCGGTTGTGTTCGTTCGACAGCTTTGTGTAACAATTTCCTCGAAATACTGCAGTGTTTGGCTGGTTTCGTTTTGGTGAAATCGTCCTTTTGCCTGATATTTATCCGACCATACGGACAAGACATAAACCTGTTCAGTTTTCAAAAGAAGCACATTTTTTTAAAACTCCCACGATATCTCCCCGCCTCGATAATTCATTCAAACGCGAATATGTAAATATGCACCCCGAAGTTAAATTGTGTTACTTAAAGCTCATGAACAATAAAATTGATGCTCAAAAGAGCTGGACGTTTGAACGCATTAAAAAGTTGTTTAAACACTTTCGAGAAAGAGTTTTCACGCGTTTAAACTAGTTAAAACGCCGTTTTCTCGAGTCACCTTGGCTTAATCCCGCTTATCGCAAATAAGGTCACATATCCACGACTTCTTCACAGTTGTACTTTGATTATAATTCGTGTCATGTAACTTCTTATATTTAATTTCTTGTTACGAGTCGAATATTCACTTTTAATTCATTCTGCTCTGTTAAAAACGTTACTATATTATTTATTATTATGTATATGTATGTATTGTGCAAGGAATAAATAACTGAATAAATAAAAAAGCTCACACTCAGAAAAGATAAATTAATTAAATTAATTAATTAAACATAAATAATAATAATAATAATAATAATAAATTACACGCAATCCATGTTTTACAAATCCACCTTTTACAAATCCATGTTTTACAAATCGATGTTTTACAACATGCCCCTCCTTTCAGCGTCCGGCGATGCCGAAGCAAAAACGGTTGAATTTGGAGCTGGAAAATCAGTGATTCTCGGGCTTTGGGTAGAATGTTGGAACCAGCGTGCAATAAACATTGAGTTTATCTATCGCGGATAAGTTTCTTTGTTGGGAAGCGGACGGTTGGTTTTTCCTGTCACCTGCCTTCCTTTCGACTCTTTCGTCGTCTGCTATTTTCACGCGCAAATGCCCCGAATTTTGGCTTTTTGACTGCCTAAGACACTTTAAGAAACCATAACATAAAGGTAAATATCATTTTATTTTGACATACTCTAGATATACACCACAAATATGTACAGCTTCAAATCCGTAAATTATCCCACTTCTCACATACAACGCTTGGATTGCCTGTGGTCACCCAAAATAAAAAATTGTGTACAAGAGTTCGATTTGGTGATCCATTCGCCATAGAGTTCATGGTAGGGTTTGTGCAATACATTTCTTTTCATTACAGCTTCATTCGAAGTAATAGCACAAAACAACTGAACCATGCTGTACAATAAGCCTACAACAATCGCTAACATTTTAACTGCAGTCTTCACGATCTTGAGGCCGCGTACAAAGGATGCTGTCCCTCAACGCATCTGTTTTTAGCATATTTAGCATAACAGAGGAAAGAACTTACAGACCATCAGACACGGCCAACTGAAATCAGTACATCTAACATAGCAAGTCAAGTGAAGTTAGTGGTAAAATATTAGTACAACTTTGGAAAGCCCAAGATGAAAAATTATTTCGGCACCGCGACAGCTAGTCACGAAAGTTTAAATGAATTTCAAGGGCTTCGCCACTGTAATGTAGAGAGACATCGTACAGTGCTACAATGCTTCACAAGTCCGTCCGTGAAAAGCGACCAAACAATTGCTTAGTCACCACCGCGTAAGCAGCCAGGCTTGAGGTCAGTTGCATCTCCACCGCACCCTGTGAATCACGCGAACGAAGCAATTCTGACACACGTGAAAGAAAAACAGTCTCGTAGCCTGAAAGATAAGCCAACTAAAGAAAAAAGATCGTGTTTATGTATTTCAGGCTTGATCCTTACGACACAAGGTCACCTTTTTACACTCTTTCTTTATGTCTCTTTTGAGTAAAGCATAAGCTAAAGGGTTCACAGCTGAATTTAAAACTAAAGTAGGTATTTTATATTCAGTGTCAGAACAAGACTGTTTAGAAGTAAACAAAATAGTACAGCGAATATACATGCTGTAACATACAAGAAACACGCCGACAAAACCTGGTGGTTAAAGCGCAGCTGTTTTGACAAGATGTGTGCAGCTCGCTCATGCTTATAAACAACACGTACCATGGATGCAACAAAAAATACAAGAATTAAACAGGGAATTAACTCAAGCAATATCGTATTCAGCCAAAAGGAAATATTGTTGAAGGTATCAAGTTTGAAATAAAGCGAAGTTACCACTGGAATCACAAAACAAACTGGAATTACCCACGATATACAAATGATTTCGGTAACCCGTCGCCGCGTCATAAAAGTTAAATATCTCAAAGGCATCACGACTGCAATGTAGCGATCCAGCACCAAATTGCACAAGCTCGTCACTGAAGCGTAGCTGAACAACCATCTCAACACATGGCCCAAGACAGCCACTCGTGAGACCATTTGCAGCCATTTGTGATATCACAGAAAAACAAGGATGGAACGACGCTCATCCCAACAAGGAAATCCGCCACCGCTAGTGACACGACAAACGCGTTGGTTTTGGTGCGGAGCTGCCGTTTGCTGCACACAATAGAGGATAAATCCATTTCCAGCTATCGTGAGAATGGAAAGAGACCAGCCCAGTATCCAGAACCAGGTTTTCATTGTCCAGACAAAGGTTTTTGGTCACAGTTGTTATCAGAAGACACAGTTCAACTCAAAAGGAACTAACAACTGGAATTCAAAAACATCTGCAAGCATGTCATGTTTGTGTATACTGCAATTTCTTTAATATACGCCGGCGGCCTTTATTAACTTTTGAGATCATTTTGTGAGCCGTTTATTGGAGGGAGGCGTTTAATAGAGGGCGCCATTTCTTGAACAGTTAATCCTAGATCTCACCGACAAACGCGTTTGGTTTTGGTGCGGAGCTGCCATTTGCTTCACACAAGTAAGATGATAAATCTTTTGCAGATATCGTCAGAATGGAAAGAGTCCAGCCGAGTATCTAGACTGACCAGGTTTTCATTTTCCATGCAAAGGTTTTAGACCGCAGTTGTTGATCAGAAGACAGTTAAACTCCACATGATAACAACTTTAAAAAGATCTGTCTTCATCTTAGCTTGTTTATATGCACAAATTCTGTCAGGGTCGACGTTAATGCACAGCAGTGGCACATAAACTGAACTTTGGTAATTGCAAACAGCAAGGTTTACAAGGCACAAAACAAAGAGAAAAACACCGTTTATCTTTCGAAAAGCATATCTCATCTTTCTAATGTAGTTCCACGGTAAAATTTTCCTTTCACCGCGGTCGACACGTTTTTGAGCACTAATCACTTAAAGCTAAAGTTGAGGATGTTGCTGTGGTAGTTTGATGAAGTCTAATGATTTTTGTCGCTGCGGAATCAACCGCAGTGACGGAAGAGTGAAACAGGACACACGCCCCAATTGACATCGTTCTCCTTTGGACAGACACTAGGGGTGGTTACTGCTAGAGTTTTGTTACGTCCCTAGTGGTTCTTTTACGTCCCACAGAGTCAGGATTATGTGAAAGTACTGAGAGACGGGGCCTACGGTTTATCGTCCTTGTCCGAGAAGACTAAAACGTCTAACCGTTTGTAGATGTCATTACAAAAGCAGCACTTTCTCCTCAATTATTTAATTATTGTTTATTTTACTTGACATTATCATTATAGGTTACAATGAGTAAGAACAGGGAAGGAGTGGATAAGGGAATGATAAAGTAAACTAATTATATGCCCTTTTAAATTACGATACATAATTTGTTAAGATTAAAAAGGAAAGCTTACTATAAATAGACGAGATGAGAAACAGAAGGAAAAGTTTTACAGGTGCTCGTGGTAGTAATTAATACTGAGCAAAATAATACTGAAAGAGAACTCTTTTGAATGGTTGTTTTGTTGGTTTTTGGCGAATAGAAATAGGAATATCATTCCAATAATTACATCCAATAATTGTTGAGCAAAATTTCCTACTTTTTATTCTGAAATAGCCTGCGAAAGCATCCTGTTTTTCCGGCTTTAGTTTCACCCGCCGAGAAAAACCTGTTGTGTTGTTGTTTGTTGTTGTTGTTGTTGTTGTACTAAGACAATACTTAAGTTTACTTAGTTTTGGAAAAGTTTTCGGGGACCGGTGCGTTACTGCGAATTGCATAACTTGTTTTTGCATTTTTTTTGTATTGCGCACTCTTTAGGATATCTAAATGGGAAATGGTCAACCACCCGCTAACAAACCTCGCAAAGAACATCGCTACGAGACCTTTGAGAAGACCTTCACGCGCCCAAATCATAGTAACACATCGGTTCAACCATAGAGAAAAACTATATAAATTCAATCAGTTCTACAAGCATCTCACCCAGGCAAAACACAAAAAGCAAACACCCTTTATCGCTCATATTCGCACCGCGCATCAATCATCAGAGCAACCCGCTGCCTCAACGCGTTCCCTTAGCACCCGTTTAAAACTCAGTGCATAGGCTTTTCCAGGCAAACGACCCAAGATTGTTTTGCGCCTCTTCAGAAGCAGCCTCCACGGCGAGCGAGCTGCACCAAGTTCCAGTTAGCAAGCCGATCCTGTCCTAATTCCTACCACCATCGTCCCGGGGACGGAAGAGCAGAACTATGAATAATTAGGTCCAAAGATATATCCCTGAGAAATTCGTCATGGCGAATACTGTCCATAATTACAATTTGCGAAGTTCTGATCATAATTTATTTAAACCAAGACCACGTTTAGAAGCCCTCAAATAGAGATTCGCCGGTAGGGGTACATTTCATGGAACAGTCTACCACAAGCTAAGCAGGCGATTGGTCTCTTTTCTTTGCGAAACCTCTTAAGTGATACCATTCATGACCTTTAAATATATTTTAATATATTTTAATTAGCCGTATAAATCGTGATATGCAAAGTTAGCTTTGAATATGATATTTGAGTTACATTATTTGATTTGGATTCCGTGAGAAAATATAGCTTTATAATTATTATTATCATCATCCTCATGTTCAAGTGTCTCACAGTACAGGGTACTGCTGCACTGGGTAGTAAATCCTTTAGGCGGAGTACAACCAGTCCTCTAAGCCTTGCAAATTACAAATCTTCGCAAGATGTATGCGGAAGTCAGGAGTGCTGACTTTGCATGCTGTTACTGGGACAATCGTTCTCAATGGCTGGTTCTTTAAGGGCCTTGTTGATATTGTGTCTGCTGGAGAGTGCTATGGCTAGATGTTTATACCGAGGCACAGCTGCAACTATGACCTTTATGATGTTATACACTTTGTCGACTAATACAATGTAAGGGCGGCGGTGATTGATGCTACGATCGGTAAAAATGTTTAAGTACCCGAGAGAATTTTACAGCTCTGGTTTTCGAGAACTGTTTCAACCTCATGTTGCTGCCATTTTTCTGATCTCTCAAATCCAGATTTCCCACCCAAAGCCCAGTGAATCTGAGTAGCATTTCCGTTATGGCGGCTGAGGTAATCACTTTTCACTAAAATCACGATGTTATAGAGAACACCGCACACATCTGTCAACAACACTGGCCCCAAATTCGTACTTGATTCAGTCGTCACAACCGCTCAGAAGGCTGGTACAATTTTTTCTGTCAACTATCAGTCCTTCTTTTCTCAGTGAACTACTGGCCTACTTATTAGCTGATCAAACTACCGTGCATAAAATAAACCCTCCATTTGGGTTTAGTTTGCGCAAAACCGAATCAGGCGTTCTGTGATATCATCATCCGTCCGATTATAACAACTTGGTCTTGGAACAGACGTTTCTACTCTCAAACCGTAAAGATCTAGAGCTAATCTGTTTCTTTCTTCTTTTACATGACTCCATCTTTGCAGAATATGATCCTTAAATTTAGATATCAGTTGCGATGAAAAATAATTTCTTTCTATATTCCTTTCTTTTCTTCTTTCTTTTGTTTGTTTAGTATTTCAATAATCTAAAGTAGCTATGTCACGGATTTTAATATTACTTTCAGTTTAGCAAAACTATAAATAAGCCTCTTTGGCTTAGGATGGCAAGGATTGAAATGGGTTCACACTTGATAAAATTGAAGTTCTCGTGTGCTGTGGAAAAAATAGCCCAATACAGATTATGTTTTGCTTCCCCTTTTGAGAACATAGCTTGATATCTTTGCTTTCGTGTTCTAGGGGCATTTTGGTTAAAAGCAATGGTACTTAATTTGACCTTCACAACATAAAAATCACCACGACATAGCCCCTTTAATTATACACAGATTATCATCACTTAAAAATACAAAACCTACTTTATAAGTCCTTTAGAAGTACCATAATTTATCCCTACAGTTTAACACAGTTAAAATCCAAGGACTATACCAAACAAGAGAGACTATAAAAACATATCTCTTAATAGTGTAGGAAATCGCACGACCTTCCCGTCCAATTTGTGATTAATAGGTACGAGTGATTTTGAAAGTTCTCAAAATTGCACGAGCCTTTAGGCAAGTGCAATTTGAGAAATTCAACTTTCAAAGTCACAAGTATCCATTAAGCACGAATTGTACGAGAAGGTCGTACGAGTTTTTATTTATAGTACATTCAACAAAATTATGAATTTTGAGATAATGTTGCACTGGCAATCTTTTGTATTTTGGTGATAGAAGAGTCATCAAAATCACGCAAGAATTGTGACAAAGCGCAAATTCAGTTTGTGCAACACTGAAAAAAGGGTAATTATTTCACCCGTATTCTTCATGTATTCATGCATGGTTGAACATGGCGAAACTTGTAAACAATTCTTAAACTGGCAAAATAGCCAATGTTGACAACTCCAACACAATTGGTAAAAATGGGGACATATGATTGGCCATCTGATTGACATATGATTGGCCATCTGATTGACATATGATTGGCCATCTGAATGATGGATTGCCGCTCAACTCATCAGCAGCTCTCAGCTTTTTTTATCATAGTTTTTCTCGCAGAGTGATTTGTCAATTTCTTACCGGACAAAGCTACTGTGGTACTCTTTACAATATTCTTCATCTTCTGATCAATGCTGTGGATGCCGAGCCTTTGCTTCTTATACCACACTTCTGTTTTAAGACTTTCAATAATGAACAAGTAGAATGGACCACTTTCGCGTAACTCGGGAGGATGCCTGCTTAGTAAATCTTTGAACGGGGCACCGGGACATCTTGGGCCTCCAGTAGCAAACATTTTAGGGTGAACTGGTCCTCTCTTGAAGTTAAGGCCACCTTGCCTAGTCTTTGTCGGGTTTTCCTTGAAAGTAATGTACTCAATGCAACGGTCATCTCTGCAAAGGTTGAGGCAGAGTTTTCTTCCAGGTTGGGGTCAACGTTGCGCTCTTCCGCCCAACTACGCCAAACATTGATCCATGTCTGAGTGATTTTTTTTGTGTTGTAGTTGCTTGCTTTTTCTATTACCTCCTTTGCTACCGCTCACCAAAATATCGGTCATAGATGACCGATGCTTTGAAAACCCCGCAACTTTTCTAAATCCTGGTCATCTTTATCATCCTGGAAACTGACCGAAACTCCCAATTTTCACTTAATATGACCATAGTTAATAAAGGGAACTATGATATGGCTGTTTATTCTCTTTGAAAAACAAAATCGCCTCGGACAACAGCAAAATTCAAGCAACTTTGTCTTGAAATTTTTAAGACAAAAATTCCTGTTGTAGTTAAAAGTTTACATTGGCAGCAAACTTCGACTCCACTTCTTGCAATTTGTTCCACCTTTGCTGCTCACTTCTTTAGCGCGACGAGGTTAACGCTATTTGACTTCAGTTGCTCTCACGGTCTGTAATTTTCACGTGTGTGACCCAAAGGAATTCTTGGACATTCTTGCCTAACAGCAGCATGGAAGTCCGCCAATTTCCATTTCACATACTTTTTATTAGTGTCGAGCCACCCGGTCCTGTTGGCAAAATATTGTACCGATTGCATTCATTATTTACAAGTCAAAACTCGCCAAAATTGCCATGCCAGGTCCCGGAATACACTCGCAAAACGACTAAAGACACAACTTCACTCCGTCAATTGCCATCACTCGCTCGAATACTTTGAGCGGCCCACTTCGTGTGAAATTACTTCTCACCTCTGTTTTCTTTCAAAGAATTGCCTCCACCCATCAGCCCAGCATTATGATGCCAGGCAGGGGGCTTCTGAGGTGCAAAATGGCTCAAAATTCACACTTATAAATCAAATAAGTAACGAATTGTAGCTTCAGAGATCGTTTACAAATAAACGTCAGCTAACGTGACGAGCGTGACAACAAAGATAGAGCCTTCAGTGTTGTGGACCAGCGAAATCTCCGCGGTGACCCTTTATATTGACCTCCTACCCTCCGGAAATTTCAAAAAAGGCGACCAAATCGCTAGCCTCCTTCGCAGACGTCTTTGGGCTCGTCACGCGTTCCTTCCCCACGAACGTCTGATGAACTGAGCTGCCACTTCCGTTCGCGGCGGTTAGCCAATCATAGTTCGATTTTCAATTTGTGGAAAGTAGGACTACGATGCGCGTGAATCGTTTCCCGGAAATTACATCACGGGTGTCGATTTTCATTCTTACGCAGCTTGTTATTGGTTTCTTCAAAACAAAGGCTAACCGCCGGCGAACGGAAGTGGCAGTTCAGTTCAGCAGACGTTCGTTGGGGAGGAACGCGTGACGAGCCCAAAGACGTCTGCGTTGGAGGCTACCAAATCGCCGGTAGAAAAAGGGTTAAGGTTTTGGAGCAAGTCTTCACTGGAAATTGCGAAGCAACTGTCGGCCATTTTTTTTTTTGACGTTCAAATTTACCGCTTATGATTGTGCTTAAGCCCCGTTGCCATGGAAACTTAATAGGTACCCTCGCGGAATACAATTTGGGATTAATTTTACGGCTCTCGACCAATCAGAATTGAGTAATTTTGTTGAGTGTGCTATAATAGGCAGATGTTACTTAGTTTAATTCGAATACTTGGAAACGAACGTTTTTGCAATTTGTATTCTTAAATATTAAAATATCTTTGAGGGAAGATAAGAAAAGGGAAACGTGTCTTCATTATAACGTGGGTGTATGCGAGAGTTGTCCTTAATTTGCTGACATTTTATCAAATTGCCTTATGATAGGATTCGTGAGACTTCCAACAAACCGAATTGTCACTTTCTCAAAATTTATTCAAGACCGGTCTCTTTTATAACAAAACAGATGTATGCAGATTGCGTTAAACGCCCTCAGTGAAACAGGAACATAAAGGAGTCTTAATGTTTTTGAGGAGAGAGAAAACCGGAGTACCCCCAGAAAAAACATCTCCGAGCAAGGACGAGAACCAACAACAAACTCAACCCACGTATAACGCCGAGTCAGGGAATCGAACCCGGGCCACATTGGTGGGAGGCAAGTGCACTCGCCACTGCGCCATAACTGCTGCCCTGATTTCCATACTTTATTTATTTGCGGAAAAGAAATGTTTCTGTCATTTTTATTTTTAAATCAGTATTAAAACAGTGATTCTCTGCGGGAAACAAGAAAAGGGAAGTGTCTTTATGATTACGCAGGTGTATCCGTGAGTTCTCCAGAAGTTGTTGACATTTTAACAGATTATTGACTAATGATAGGATCTGTGAGTCTGCTAACAAAAGGAATTGTCACTATCTAAAAATATATTCAATACCTGTCTCTTTTATAACACAACAGATGTATGCAAATTTCGTTAAACAACAAAAGGGAAAAGTGCTTTTATTTTAAGGTGTATGCGAGAGTTGTCCTCAAGTTGCTAACATTTTTACTTAATTATTGGCTAATGATAGGATCAATGTAAACGCACGAGCAAACCGAATTGTCCCTTTCTTAAAGTTTATTCAAGCCCGGTCTCTTTTATAACACAACAGATGTATGCAGATTGGGATAAACGCCCTTAGTGAGACAGCAACTTAATGGTGTTTCAAAAATGCAAACTCCAATCAAACTGCCCACTGCAGGTAAGAGAAATTTCCCCTGTAGTATCTGCTTTCTCCACAAGAAACAAAAGTGTCTGTTATCCAATCTCTTTGCGGGGAAATAAGAAAAGATGAATAGCCATAGTGATAAAGCAGATGTATGGAAGAAAACAGCTCAAAGTCTACTGTCAATTTAGCAAATTACAGGCCAATCATGGTTTCAGTGAGTCTGTTACTAAAGACGAACTGTCACCACCGCAAACATACTTAATACAACTCTCATTAATGTATGCACATTGCTTTGGCTCGCTCACTAAGGGCGTTTTCATGATGGAAAATTCAAGCGTGTCCACTGACATGCCAACTTCTGATAATACCAGTGTCAACAGTAGCATATGGTTTTGGCCTAGGATGGTTTTTTACTATTCTGACAATTGCTGGGAACGAGAGACAAAAGTGAAAAAATTGTGACACTGAACAGAAATTTATTTTAAAATGTCACCATTATTAATGGTTGATCCAGCCGTCTTCAGCCTTAAGTACAGTTTCTTTTCAACCGATTAAGCTAACCATTCAAAAGAATATATCACAGACAATAGATGTGATAACACGTTGATAAATAATGAACAAAAGTTCAAAAGTACTGCGTGGCACTAATACGGGTGAAAGTGTTAAAAACAAAAGGTAGTGAAGTGCCAAAATGTAGTTTGAAAGACAAACCATACGTTTCGGGCTTAGCCCTTCATCAGTGGTATGCGTATGTAAACGATTTGAAATTGCGCATGACAACAACCAATGCGTGAGGAAAGACAACGTTTGATACCTCACGAGAAATAAAATTAATAGTGGTAACATAAAGGATAAGTCAGCCTAAAATTATAAAAAAGAGTTGTATACAAGACTTCGACTTTGATCACTATATTTAATGTCCCATGCATAAATCATTAGCCACAGACATCATGGCGGGAACCGTGTAGATTAATTTTCATTAAAGCTTCGTTGAGGTAACAGCAAAAAACACTGCGCAATGCTGAATAATAATAATAATAATAATAATAATAATAATAATAATAACTTTATTTCAGTGTCAATCTTCTAGCTAGAATATAATAGCCTTACTAATCGGGGACACTATCCTACTTAAAACGTACAATAATCTTTAGAATTTACAATAACAAAATCCTTAGGCTACAATGACCATATGCAATAATAAAGAAACAACCCTACATCAATCGCTAACATTTGAACTGTAGTCTTCTCTTGAGGTCTCTTACAAAACATGCCGGGTTCAACGCATCTGTTTTTAGCATATTTAACATTAAACAAGGCACGAACTTACAGATCATCAGACACAGCCAGCTGAAATTAAGGTTATATCTGAGATAACATGTTTTCGCCCAAATGAAAAATTATTCAGGTGTCGCCACAGCCAGTCGCGAAAGTCCATTATCTGTATTTTAAGGGCAATGTAGAGACCTCGTACAGAACTAGCTTCAATAAAGCGCTACCAGTTTATCACCGCGTAGGCAGGCAACCATGAGGTCAGTTTTAGTTCCTCTGCATCTTCTGCAACTTATCACGCAAAGGGAAAAGTTCTGACACGCGGGAACGAAAAACAGTCTCGTGGCCCTATAGAGAAACCACAGAAACAAAAAAGATCGTGTTTATGTATTTCAGGCTTGTTTCTTACGACACAAGATCACCTTTTTGCACTCTTTCTTTATGTCTCTTTTGAGCAAAGCATAAGCTAAAGGGTTCACAGCTGAATTTAAAACTAAAGTAGGTATTTTATATTCAATGTTAACAAAAGATTTATTATGATCAGCTAAACCACGAATGGTAGAACGAATAAACATAATGTAACATGCAATGAATACGCCGACAACTATCGCCATAAAAAGGACCGTATTTCTCTCGCGGGATTTAAATAAAACGTGGTGGTTAAAGCGCACTGTTTTGACAAGGTGCGCGCAGCACGATCATGATTATAAACAACGCGCACCATGGATGCAACAAAAAATATAAGAATTAAGCACGGAAGGAACCCCAATAATATTATATACAGCCAACTGGAAATATTACTCAAGGTAACAAGTTTGAAATAAAGCGAAGTCACCAGTGAAATCTCAAAACAAACTGGAATTACCCAAGATAGACAAATGATTTCAATAAGGCGTCGTTGAGTCATAAAAGTTAAATATCTCAAAGGCATCACGACTGCAATGAAGCGATCCAGCACCAAACTGCACAAGCTGGTGACTGAAGCGTAGCCGAACAACCATCTCAACACATCCGCCCAAGACAGCCACTCGTGAGACCAGCTGCAGCCACTTGTGATATCACAGAAAAACAAGGATGGAACGACGCTCATCCCAACAAAGAAATCCGCCACCGCCAGTGACACGACAAACGCGTTGGTTTTGGTGCGGAGCTGCCGTTTGCTGAGCACAAGTAAGATGATAAATCCATTTCCTGTTATCGTCAAAATGGAAAGAGACCAGCCGAGTATCCAGAACCAGATTTTCATTGTCCAAACAAAGGCTTTTGGTCGCAGTTGTTGATCAGAAAACGCAGTTCAATTCCACAAGAGAACAACTTTATAAACATCTGCCTTCATCTTAGGCTGTTAACGTTTATATGAAATTTTGGTCCAGGATTAACGAATGCACAGCACATCGGTGACACATTTATAATTGTACGTCAGTTATTTATTCCAAAAAGTAAAACCTTGAAAAAAGAGTTTACAACACAACACAAGGAAAAAATCTATGAAGCTTTGCGTCGAGATTACATCAGTGAAACAGGAACATAAAGGAGTCTTAATGTTTTTGAGGAGAGAGAAAACCGGAGTACCCCCAGAAAAAACATCTCCGAGCAAGGACGAGAACCAACAACAAACTCAACCCACGTATAACGCCGAGTCAGGGAATCGAACCCGGGCCACATTGGTGGGAGGCAAGTGCACTCGCCACTGCGCCATAACTGCTGCCCTGATTTCCATACTTTATTTATTTGCGGAAAAGAAATGTTTCTGTCATTTTTATTTTTAAATCAGTATTAAAACAGTGATTCTCTGCGGGAAACAAGAAAAGGGAAGTGTCTTTATGATTACGCAGGTGTATCCGTGAGTTCTCCAGAAGTTGTTGACATTTTAACAGATTATTGACTAATGATAGGATCTGTGAGTCTGCTAACAAAAGGAATTGTCACTATCTAAAAATATATTCAATACCTGTCTCTTTTATAACACAACAGATGTATGCAAATTTCGTTAAACAACAAAAGGGAAAAGTGCTTTTATTTTAAGGTGTATGCGAGAGTTGTCCTCAAGTTGCTAACATTTTTACTTAATTATTGGCTAATGATAGGATCAATGTAAACGCACGAGCAAACCGAATTGTCCCTTTCTTAAAGTTTATTCAAGCCCGGTCTCTTTTATAACACAACAGATGTATGCAGATTGGGATAAACGCCCTTAGTGAGACAGCAACTTAATGGTGTTTCAAAAATGCAAACTCCAATCAAACTGCCCACTGCAGGTAAGAGAAATTTCCCCTGTAGTATCTGCTTTCTCCACAAGAAACAAAAGTGTCTGTTATCCAATCTCTTTGCGGGGAAATAAGAAAAGATGAATAGTATTAGTGATAAAGCAGATGTATGGAAGAAAACAGCTCAAAGTCTACTGTCAATTTAGCAAATTACAGGCCAATCATGGTTTCAGTGAGTCTGTTACTAAAGACGAACTGTCACCACCGCAAACATACTTAATACAACTCTCATTAATGTATGCACATTGCTTTGGCTCGCTCACTAAGGGCGTTTTCATGATGGAAAATTCAAGCGTGTCCACTGACATGCCAACTTCTGATAATACCAGTGTCAACAGTAGCATATGGTTTTGGCCTAGGATGGTTTTTTACTATTCTGACAATTGCTGGGAACGAGAGACAAAAGTGAAAAAATTGTGACACTGAACAGAAATTTATTTTAAAATGTCACCATTATTAATGGTTGATCCAGCCGTCTTCAGCCTTAAGTACAGTTTCTTTTCAACCGATTAAGCTAACCATTCAAAAGAATATATCACAGACAATAGATGTGATAACACGTTGATAAATAATGAACAAAAGTTCAAAAGTACTGCGTGGCACTAATACGGGTGAAAGTGTTAAAAACAAAAGGTAGTGAAGTGCCAAAATGTAGTTTGAAAGACAAACCATACGTTTCGGGCTTAGCCCTTCATCAGTGGTATGCGTATGTAAACGATTTGAAATTGCGCATGACAACAACCAATGCGTGAGGAAAGACAACGTTTGATACCTCACGAGAAATAAAATTAATAGTGGTAACATAAAGGATAAGTCAGCCTAAAATTATAAAAAAGAGTTGTATACAAGACTTCGACTTTGATCACTATATTTAATGTCCCATGCATAAATCATTAGCCACAGACATCATGGCGGGAACCGTGTAGATCAATTTTCATTAAAGCTTCGTTGAGGTAACAGCAAAAAACACTGCGCAATGCTGAATAATAATAATAATAATAATAATAATAATAATAATAATAATAACTTTATTTCAGTGTCAATCTTCTAGCTAGAATATAATAGCCTTACTAATCGGGGACACTATCCTACTTAAAACGTACAATAATCTTTAGAATTTACAATAACAAAATCCTTAGGCTACAATGACCATATGCAATAATAAAGAAACAACCCTACATCAATCGCTAACATTTGAACTGTAGTCTTCTCTTGAGGTCTCTTACAAAACATGCCGGGTTCAACGCATCTGTTTTTAGCATATTTAACATTAAACAAGGCACGAACTTACAGATCATCAGACACAGCCAGCTGAAATTAAGGTTATATCTGAGATAACATGTTTTCGCCCAAATGAAAAATTATTCAGGTGTCGCCACAGCCAGTCGCGAAAGTCCATTATATGTATTTTAAGGGCAATGTAGAGACCTCGTACAGAACTAGCTTCAATAAAGCGCTACCAGTTTATCACCGCGTAGGCAGGCAACCATGAGGTCAGTTTTAGTTCCTCTGCATCTTCTGCAACTTATCACGCAAAGGGAAAAGTTCTGACACGCGGGAACGAAAAACAGTCTCGTGGCCCTATAGAGAAACCACAGAAACAAAAAAGATCGTGTTTATGTATTTCAGGCTTGTTTCTTACGACACAAGATCACCTTTTTGCACTCTTTCTTTATGTCTCTTTTGAGCAAAGCATAAGCTAAAGGGTTCACAGCTGAATTTAAAACTAAAGTAGGTATTTTATATTCAATGTTAACAAAAGATTTATTATGATCAGCTAAACCACGAATGGTAGAACGAATAAACATAATGTAACATGCAATGAATACGCCGACAACTATCGCCATAAAAAGGACCGTATTTCTCTCGCGGGATTTAAATAAAACGTGGTGGTTAAAGCGCAACTGTTTTGACAAGGTGCGCGCAGCACGATCATGATTATAAACAACGCGCACCATGGATGCAACAAAAAATATAAGAATTAAGCACGGAAGGAACTCCAATAATATTATATACAGCCAACTGGAAATATTACTCAAGGTAACAAGTTTGAAATAAAGCGAAGTCACCAGTGAAATCTCAAAACAAACTGGAATTACCCAAGATAGACAAATGATTTCAATAAGGCGTCGTTGAGTCATAAAAGTTAAATATCTCAAAGGCATCACGACTGCAATGAAGCGATCCAGCACCAAACTGCACAAGCTGGTGACTGAAGCGTAGCCGAACAACCATCTCAACACATCCGCCCAAGACAGCCACTCGTGAGACCAGCTGCAGCCACTTGTGATATCACAGAAAAACAAGGATGGAACGACGCTCATCCCAACAAAGAAATCCGCCACCGCCAGTGACACGACAAACGCGTTGGTTTTGGTGCGGAGCTGCCGTTTGCTGAGCACAAGTAAGATGATAAATCCATTTCCTGTTATCGTCAAAATGGAAAGAGACCAGCCGAGTATCCAGAACCAGATTTTCATTGTCCAAACAAAGGCTTTTGGTCGCAGTTGTTGATCAGAAAACGCAGTTCAATTCCACAAGAGAACAACTTTATAAACATCTGCCTTCATCTTAGGCTGTTAACGTTTATATGAAATTTTGGTCCAGGATTAACGAATGCACAGCACATCGGTGACACATTTATAATTGTACGTCAGTTATTTATTCCAAAAAGTAAAACCTTGAAAAAAGAGTTTACAACACAACACAAGGAAAAAATCTATGAAGCTTTGCGTCGAGATTACATCAGTGAAACAGGAACATAAAGGAGTCTTAATGTTTTTGAGGAGAGAGAAAACCGGAGTACCCCCAGAAAAAACATCTCCGAGCAAGGACGAGAACCAACAACAAACTCAACCCACGTATAACGCCGAGTCAGGGAATCGAACCCGGGCCACATTGGTGGGAGGCAAGTGCACTCGCCACTGCGCCATAACTGCTGCCCTGATTTCCATACTTTATTTATTTGCGGAAAAGAAATGTTTCTGTCATTTTTATTTTTAAATCAGTATTAAAACAGTGATTCTCTGCGGGAAACAAGAAAAGGGAAGTGTCTTTATGATTACGCAGGTGTATCCGTGAGTTCTCCAGAAGTTGTTGACATTTTAACAGATTATTGACTAATGATAGGATCTGTGAGTCTGCTAACAAAAGGAATTGTCACTATCTAAAAATATATTCAATACCTGTCTCTTTTATAACACAACAGATGTATGCAAATTTCGTTAAACAACAAAAGGGAAAAGTGCTTTTATTTTAAGGTGTATGCGAGAGTTGTCCTCAAGTTGCTAACATTTTTACTTAATTATTGGCTAATGATAGGATCAATGTAAACGCACGAGCAAACCGAATTGTCCCTTTCTTAAAGTTTATTCAAGCCCGGTCTCTTTTATAACACAACAGATGTATGCAGATTGGGATAAACGCCCTTAGTGAGACAGCAACTTAATGGTGTTTCAAAAATGCAAACTCCAATCAAACTGCCCACTGCAGGTAAGAGAAATTTCCCCTGTAGTATCTGCTTTCTCCACAAGAAACAAAAGTGTCTGTTATCCAATCTCTTTGCGGGGAAATAAGAAAAGATGAATAGCCATAGTGATAAAGCAGATGTATGGAAGAAAACAGCTCAAAGTCTACTGTCAATTTAGCAAATTACAGGCCAATCATGGTTTCAGTGAGTCTGTTACTAAAGACGAACTGTCACCACCGCAAACATACTTAATACAACTCTCATTAATGTATGCACATTGCTTTGGCTCGCTCACTAAGGGCGTTTTCATGATGGAAAATTCAAGCGTGTCCACTGACATGCCAACTTCTGATAATACCAGTGTCAACAGTAGCATATGGTTTTGGCCTAGGATGGTTTTTTACTATTCTGACAATTGCTGGGAACGAGAGACAAAAGTGAAAAAATTGTGACACTGAACAGAAATTTATTTTAAAATGTCACCATTATTAATGGTTGATCCAGCCGTCTTCAGCCTTAAGTACAGTTTCTTTTCAACCGATTAAGCTAACCATTCAAAAGAATATATCACAGACAATAGATGTGATAACACGTTGATAAATAATGAACAAAAGTTCAAAAGTACTGCGTGGCACTAATACGGGTGAAAGTGTTAAAAACAAAAGGTAGTGAAGTGCCAAAATGTAGTTTGAAAGACAAACCATACGTTTCGGGCTTAGCCCTTCATCAGTGGTATGCGTATGTAAACGATTTGAAATTGCGCATGACAACAACCAATGCGTGAGGAAAGACAACGTTTGATACCTCACGAGAAATAAAATTAATAGTGGTAACATAAAGGATAAGTCAGCCTAAAATTATAAAAAAGAGTTGTATACAAGACTTCGACTTTGATCACTATATTTAATGTCCCATGCATAAATCATTAGCCACAGACATCATGGCGGGAACCGTGTAGATTAATTTTCATTAAAGCTTCGTTGAGGTAACAGCAAAAAACACTGCGCAATGCTGAATAATAATAATAATAATAATAATAATAATAATAACTTTATTTCAGTGTCAATCTTCTAGCTAGAATATAATAGCCTTACTAATCGGGGACACTATCCTACTTAAAACGTACAATAATCTTTAGAATTTACAATAACAAAATCCTTAGGCTACAATGACCATATGCAATAATAAAGAAACAACCCTACATCAATCGCTAACATTTGAACTGTAGTCTTCTCTTGAGGTCTCTTACAAAACATGCCGGGTTCAACGCATCTGTTTTTAGCATATTTAACATTAAACAAGGCACGAACTTACAGATCATCAGACACAGCCAGCTGAAATTAAGGTTATATCTGAGATAACATGTTTTCGCCCAAATGAAAAATTATTCAGGTGTCGCCACAGCCAGTCGCGAAAGTCCATTATATGTATTTTAAGGGCAATGTAGAGACCTCGTACAGAACTAGCTTCAATAAAGCGCTACCAGTTTATCACCGCGTAGGCAGGCAACCATGAGGTCAGTTTTAGTTCCTCTGCATCTTCTGCAACTTATCACGCAAAGGGAAAAGTTCTGACACGCGGGAACGAAAAACAGTCTCGTGGCCCTATAGAGAAACCACAGAAACAAAAAAGATCGTGTTTATGTATTTCAGGCTTGTTTCTTACGACACAAGATCACCTTTTTGCACTCTTTCTTTATGTCTCTTTTGAGCAAAGCATAAGCTAAAGGGTTCACAGCTGAATTTAAAACTAAAGTAGGTATTTTATATTCAATGTTAACAAAAGATTTATTATGATCAGCTAAACCACGAATGGTAGAACGAATAAACATAATGTAACATGCAATGAATACGCCGACAACTATCGCCATAAAAAGGACCGTATTTCTCTCGCGGGATTTAAATAAAACGTGGTGGTTAAAGCGCAACTGTTTTGACAAGGTGCGCGCAGCACGATCATGATTATAAACAACGCGCACCATGGATGCAACAAAAAATATAAGAATTAAGCACGGAAGGAACTCCAATAATATTATATACAGCCAACTGGAAATATTACTCAAGGTAACAAGTTTGAAATAAAGCGAAGTCACCAGTGAAATCTCAAAACAAACTGGAATTACCCAAGATAGACAAATGATTTCAATAAGGCGTCGTTGAGTCATAAAAGTTAAATATCTCAAAGGCATCACGACTGCAATGAAGCGATCCAGCACCAAACTGCACAAGCTGGTGACTGAAGCGTAGCCGAACAACCATCTCAACACATCCGCCCAAGACAGCCACTCTGAGACCAGCTGCAGCCACTTGTGATATCACAGAAAAACAAGGATGGAACGACGCTCATCCCAACAAAGAAATCCGCCACCGCCAGTGACACGACAAACGCGTTGGTTTTGGTGCGGAGCTGCCGTTTGCTGAGCACAAGTAAGATGATAAATCCATTTCCTGTTGTCGTCAAAATGGAAAGAGACCAGCCGAGTATCCAGAACCAGATTTTCATTGTCCAAACAAAGGCTTTTGGTCGCAGTTGTTGATCAGAAAACGCAGTTCAATTCCACAAGAGAACAACTTTATAAACATCTGCCTTCATCTTAGGCTGTTAACGTTTATATGAAATTTTGGTCCAGGATTAACGAATGCACAGCACATCGGTGACACATTTATAATTGTACGTCAGTTATTTATTCCAAAAAGTAAAACCTTGAAAAAAGAGTTTACAACACAACACAAGGAAAAAATCTATGAAGCTTTGCGTCGAGATTACATGGATATCATCTGTCAATGTTAGATAGCTTTCATTTGTTAATAAACAGGTCTTGCTCGATGCAAAAGCTGAAGAGAACTGTGCGGGTGGCCCAGAGATCGTATTAGTATTATGATAATTAGGCAATTATAATTCAGTTTCCCTCTTTCTTCTTGATTAACGTATGCAAAGCAATGACATATAATTTGACATTAATTAATTGCAAACCAAGAGTAAAAAGTGAGACTCATGAGATGGTAGATTTTACGTGTGGCAAATTAAAGCTTGGAAGCCTGAGAAGCAAAGAGGAAAAAGTTTCCACTAATTAGGATGCATCGAGCGTCTTTGCTGTCGCCTATTCTTTATTTTAACTCATCGACCTCCTAGTGATTCTTCATTTCTCGATTGAACTCGCAGTCAATAAATGAACAACTCATAGCCCATACAAAATGACCGTTTGTAGGCTTGAAAAACAACACTCGACACTTGGTATATCTGATTTACACATGAAATACTGAATATGTGAAAGATCCACGCATTTACGAATACTACTTAAGCAATAGTCAAATGAAAGCCTGAAAACAAAAAAATCGGGAAAATCTCATTTTCGCGGGTCGCGGGGGAATTGTCGCGGGTGAGAAACTAGTAATTAGAGCGCTCGTCTAATCTCTTGCTTGCTTGAACGTGCTCGTGACATGTGGAAGTGACGGAGATAGAAGCTAAACTTGAGTTTTATTTTTGAAACATCTTATCCCTATCTCAGATAGTGTAACAAAGAACCTAAAATAATTGAGTAAGTAAAACTTCAAAGACTAGCGTGCACTACAACAAAAGGTCATGTGTTGAAGTGGGGGTACTCGTGAACTTTGAGTGAAATTTTAAGGAATTTGAAGAAGGGATAGCAATGGGGTAAAAATATTTTGAAACGTCACCAGACAGTTGACACCCCACAAGGGCACTGCAGGTTGCTACCGGGGAACTGTTTGGTGACCGTCTACCAATTTCTAACTTCAACCCAATTTTAAACCTTCATTAAATCTTTAATATTTCCTATTGAAAAAATCAACATGTGTTGAGTAGGTTTACCACTTCCGTTTTGTGAGGTAAAAAGTGGGGGTCACCACGCGTTTTTTAGAGCTATATTAGTTATTTTGTACTTTTACGGCACTGTTTTGGGGGCTCGAGATAATTTTTACTTTACCCCCTCCATAGTAAGTTGAATATTTGTATCTCTTTTCCTTGGGTATGCTGGGATATCCGGTATGGCGACACATGCTGGAACAAAACGTTTTCTTGATTCTTCGGCAATTAGAGGACATTTTTTTTTCAATGAAGATGGCTTTGAATGCTCAGAACAAATTCGAAGACGTTTTGAGATGTGCATTTTGCGTAAACTTTCCAGTATAACTTGCACTTTTGGGCTCTCGCGAAGTGGAATTAGACAAACACGTACGTAAGATCACCTTTTGTAGTTTTGTCAATTACTTTCGCATTTGTTTCTTGTGGTTGTATTATCTGTCTGGAAGGAGTTTTGTAATGCATAAAAACTACGAATTTTAAGAGCCAGTTTTCGTGATTCCTTGCTTCTGATTTTCGCTGTCCGTTATTCAGGCAAATTAAGTTCAAGCTTTTCATTAGTTACGAAGGCAAGACGTCGTGTTATGTTAAGTCTATATCTTACGTTGGATGAAAACATATTTCTTTTTATTATTGTTGAAACAGCAATAAAATAAAAGAATAAAACAGAGCCGGATTTGTTGTGTATTAAACAGTTATGTGTAGCACATAACGTTATGTTTTGATTAAGCTTATATTATTTGCCACTTCACTTCACTTGCTTTTCCGTGATTCGGCGTAATTTCATAAAACACCACAATAACGCTTCCATTTACTGGTTTTGGTGTAGACAGCCTGTTGCCAATCCTGTAAAGCTATCCACTAAATCAAGAGCTTACAAAAAATACAGTAACCATCAAAATAATCGATCTTCTGAGGACATCGCGCACTCGCGCGAGACACGATGGTTGCGTGGTGCGCATTCTTGAAGAACTATTTAAATTTCACAATTTTTCTTACCACAGAAGGGGTCACTTCTAAGCCCGGCGAATGATACTCGACTGAAAATAAGACTTTCTTGAATTTGTCTTTGAATTGTCACCGTTCAGACTGTTGAAAAGGTTGCAAAGAAGCTTTGCCTACGTCGCAAAAGAATCGCAGGGGAGAATACAATATACATCAATATTTAAATTAAAGTCATTAAAAGTTGTTAGTTATAAGGTTACTGTAATCCTTCGGGGGACAAACTTTTCAAAATTTGAGTTTTGCGCTGCTTGGTAAGAGGAATAATTAATTAATGTTGTGATTGACAAAAGAAAAAATACAAAATAGGTAAACGAATGCGAGAAAAGCTAAAAAATATTGGCTTTTTGAAACAGTTAATAAATGGTTAAAGGTGCCGAATTTGGGTAATTCCACTAGTTAGGGGTCATTTGACATTTTTAGCGCGAAGCTTCACTTGGAATTTTCGAATTGCATATTCTGTTTGCATCAACATTTGAACGATTTCCAGACAATAGTTTTATTTTCACCAAACGTATTCCTTCCGATAATAACCAAACGAACACTCCGTCTGAACGTGGAATTAACTTTAACGCGATTAAATGAGGCTAGTTTGTCACTTATCCTCTTCCAAGAGTTTTTTTTTTTAGAATGCACATTTTTATTAATGATAACCACGCAATTCTAAACATTATTTACAATATCATACTTACATTCAAAACGACATTAAAAATACTCAAATGAAAAATGATCCTCGCAGTTGTGAACGCAATTTATGCAATTGCGAAAAGAAGCCTGAAAAAAATTCAGGACTTCAACGGGGTTTGAACCCGTCACCTCGCGATTACCGGTGCGATGCTCTAACCAACTGAGCTATGAAGCCACTGACGTTGGGAGCAGGTCAATTGTGGGTTCATATGATCCCGTGAAAGAAATGAGTGTGAATGATATATGAAATGTATCATATATGAACTGCGGAAATGAAATCAAATGAAGAATGATCCTCGCAGTTGTGAACGCAATTTATGCAATTGCGAAAAGAAAAAAAAATTTTTTTTCAGGCTTCTTTTCGCAATTGCATAAATTCACACTCATTTCTTTCACGGGATCATATGAACCCACAATTGACCTGCTCCCAACGTCAGTGGCTTCATAGCTCAGTTGGTTAGAGCATCGCACCGGTAATCGCGATGTCACGGGTTCAAACCCCGTTGAAGTCCTGAATTTTTTTCAGGCTTCTTTTCGCAATTGGAGGCTTCGCAATTGGCTGCTCCCAACGTCAGTAGCTTCATAGCTCAGTTGGTTAGAGCATCGCACCGGTAATCGCGAGGTCACGGGTTCAAACCCCGTTGAAGTCTTGAATTTTTTTTTCCAGGCTTCTTTCGCAATTGCATAAATTGCGTTCACAACTGCGAGGATCATTCTTCATTTGATTTCATTTCCGCAGTTCATATATGATTCATTTCATATATCATTCACATTAAAAATACTCTCTACGTACATTGCGTTACAATATTCAGTTAACAATTAATATTTATGGTACTTACATTGTTTTACTTACACTACTTACAAGGTGATACTACAAACAGCCACATATCACATCATTTGCGACAATAAAAAGCCAATTGCAAAAGACAAAAAGGGTAAAAACTTGACCAGAAACCCAAAAGTATAGCGTTTAGCAATTAAGCTTGATTTTCAGAGACTTAGGATCAGAATAAGGAGGGTACAATATAGCCTGCGAGCAGGCTCACCTTTGGAGCCCGCCCGCAGACTGTATAGCAATTATAGTGTATGAAGTATTTTATGCCACTTCTGCTGAAATTTATTCTGGGAATCGGTCATAATGGATATTTGTTTTTCAATTTCCAAATTATATTTCAGCTGTTGTGCATATTCTCTGATAGGTGGAGAGATAGACAGCAATATATATAATACCTTGCAAGGAGCAAACATTGGCTTACTAAAATATCATCGTTCTCTCCTCTAGAACCTAAACATTCATAGATGTCCAAAACGTGTGAGGTTGGTATCAAATGGATTGAAACGAGAAAACAATGGACCCTTCCCCAAAAGGTTTTCGTTACTAAGCATTCCCAGAAAAGATGGATTAATGTTTCCTTGTCTGTTTTGCACAAATAGCAAAGAGCAGACTCTGAAATTCCTATTTTAGATAAAAAGGAATTTGTTGCTATACGTCTGTGGAGAAATTTGAACTGGAAGTTCCTTATCTGAGTACTGAGCGTACACAACCTTGGTAGTAAATAAATCGACCTCCAGCTCAAATCCTCCACCACTTCAAGGTCACAGTCCTTTACCCATTTTTCTTGACTCTTTTGGGGGCTAGTAAAATTTTTTTAATAAGAACTTTATACGCATAATTTAGTTGGCTTGGTTGCTGCAATCAGTTTTTGCACCAAAAACCCTGATCCTTTCCATCTTGCAATCTCAAAGACTTCAAAGTGCTCCTTATGGCCGAGGTCACTCCATAAAATTCAAGGAAAGAGGCAGATAAGCAATATTTCTCTCTAAAATCTCTATAAGTTATGACCGTAAAATCATTGTTAACAAGATCTTTGATATTTTGTACACCAGCTTCGGCCCAGTGGTTGTAGAAAAAACGCCTATTAGCAATTCTAACTAATGAGTTATTCCATATCATACTGCTACAAAAGTCGTGTTTGGATAGGAACGCGTCTCTAAAATTAAAGCCCACCCAAATTTCGATAAGTTCTCGGAGGAAGCCATCCATGATATCATGTTTGGTGGCGTCTTTTTTCCCAGGTTCCCAAAGAAAACTAATTTTCCTCCCCATTTGGATTTACAATCATCGGTGATATACTTTACTATCCACGCGATCTTTAAAGACTTATTGAAAGCCATGATGTCCAACATTTTTTTACCACCATCGCCATAGTCAGCAATCATTTCAGACCGTTTGATTGTCCCTTTTTCCATCCCAGAGAAATTTGAAAAACAAATCACTTATTTCTTTTAACGATTTAAAACATGTACGTGATGAGGACATAACATAGACCAATTGGGATGCAGCTAAAGTTTTTATAATTGTAATGTTTCCAGGAAGCGTTAACCTCTTGTTTTGCCAATTATCAAGTATATCATCAACTTTGTGAACCTTATCTTCATAGTTCATTTTCATTCCTTCATTTTGGCCCGTGCAAAACCAAACACCTAAAGCCTTGACTTTACCAACCGCCCATTTGAGGGTTTTTTTCTGGACACATAGTTTGATTAGACCCTTTCTTTGATCCTATCCAGAGAACTTTAGTTTTTTCACAGTTAACTCGTAGTGTCGTCCGCATACTGACTTAACTTACACTCGACATTTCCCACGGAGATTCCTTTTATCTCTTTGTCTCCACGAATAGCTATAGCTAACACCTCGACACAGAGAATAAAAAGGTAAGGCGAGAGCGGGCAGCCCTGCCTTACTCCTCTACCTAAGTCAAAGAAACCCCCCGCTCATCCATTATTTATTATACAGTTTTGGATATCAGAATAAAATAAATTGATCCAATTGATTAAAGAAGAACCGGAGCCAAAATGCTCCAGCGTTTTCCTTACGAAGGTCCATTCAATAGTATCGAATGCTTTTCCAAAATCGATGAAAAGGAGCAATCCAGGAATGTTTTTCAGGTGGGTACAGGAAATAAAATTATTAATCAAACAGATATTTTCTGCAATAGAACGTCCTTTCAGAAAACCGGTCTGATCGTGGTCTATTAGATCCGACAACACAAACTTTAGACGAGAAGCGATCGCTTTTGATACAATTTTGTAATCACAGTTAAGTAAGATTATGGGCCTCCAATTCTTCAATTCGTTTAATGCTTTGTCTTTTTTCGGGATCAGAGAAATGATCCCCCTCCTCTGAGTTATAGCTAAATTTCCTTTTTGATAGCTTCTATTAAGGGAACTTATAAGAAAAGGAGACAAATCTTTCCAGAAAACTTTATAAAATTCAGCGGGGAGACCATCTGTACCAGGTGATTTACCGGATTCCATTGACTTGACAGCCTCTAGACATTCTTTTTCAGTTACGAGACCCTCGCATTTTTCCTAGCTAAAAGATTTCTTTTCCAAATCTTCTGTTATTTTGATACTTTTGGTTGTGTATAGATCGCTATAGAAAGAGTTACACTCTCTCAAAATATCAGAGTCATTTGTAAGATTTGTTCCATCCTTTGCCTTGATCTGCATAATTGTCTCTTTTTTACCATGGCGATTTTCTAGGTTCAGAAAATATTTGTTATTTTTCTCACCTTCATTGTACCATCTCGCTTTGGATCTAATTATGCCTCCTTTTGTTTTGTATTCAATACTGTTCTCTAATTCCCTTTTCTTCCCCCTCAATTGTTCAGCAATAGCTGAAATTGCCTTTCGAGAGCGGCTATATCATTTTCAATATCGGCTTCCTTGGTCTTCATTTTCTTTGTTTTCGCCTTTGAATATTTGATTGAAGTGTCTCTAATTTGAAGCTTAATCATTTCCCATAGCAATACTTCGTCTACTGTTTCGTCACTTTCGTACTGGTTGACCGTTTCAAGGATTGTAGATTTAATGCTATTTACGTAATCCATTTCCCCCAAAAGTGATGAGTTTAATTTCCAAAGGCCTGGTCATCTGGGATGGGTCTGGTAATTAATAACGATGTTGCACAAAGAATGGTCCGTTTTATAACCGGGAAGGATATCAGCTTTTAAAATTCTTCCAGCGAGACTTACACTTACAAGGAAAACATCTAACCGACAATGTATTTCAGGCTTGTTATATCTCAATGTGTATGTTCTCCCCTCTGGGTTTAAGTCTCGCCATATATCGGTCAGATCAAAATTGTCCCGAATATTTTGAGTCACTTTCAAGGAGTTTCGGTGCGTCGTTGATTTCCCGCCCTTTTTGTCCTTCGTGACGTCCATGACAAGATTAAAATCTCCCCCAAGAATAATTTCCTCACACCTAAACACACAGGGTGCAGAGGAGTTCTGTTCGATCGTAAACGACAAAGTCTCACCTCGTTAATTCCAAAATGTGTTTGCTTTGTACGATAAAGATTGTCGAAATGAAATCCTTCTGATTTGTGAATGTTTTCTGCTTCCATATCTTTCTATATCCCCCGATCTTGTCTCTCTCGTACGGCTTTCCGCCATGTTTACTTGCATATACCGCGTCGAACTGACGCTGGCCGCGGGCGCATATGATCTTTGCCCGAAGGGCAACGAATAAGCTTCGGAAATCGGAAAGCGAAGCTTTCCGAACGAGGCACGAAGTGCCGAGTAAAAGAAGAGTAAAGGGAGGAAACAAGCGTCACGTGACTAGTTCGATGTGAACCGCAATAACTGGTGACGGAAGTGGGCAGTGACCGGAAACGGGAGAGTAATCTCCCGTTGGGGAAGGATAAAAACATGGCAAGTTTGTCTTTCAAAAGGCCAGCTCCGCTCAAGGAAAACCCACCGCAGGCAAAAAAAAAATCGAAACTGTCCACCAGGGAAACACAAATTGAGCTAGACAGACTAGATAGCCAGCAAATACTAACAACACGTTTATTCTACGAGGTCACAACATATACCCTTCAAACAATAGCTAACTAATAATTAAAACAATTCTCACGCTTCGACAATTCTCAGTAAACCTTCGAGCATCAAAGTCTCCTCCTTTTCTGAAAACGTCCGACGCATGTGTCGAATGTTCACTTGTCTATGACATGATCTCGAATATAGTGGTCTTCTCTATCACCGAAGCCCGGGCACCGAAGTCACGGGTAACCGCACGCTGGCGAAGCCGACAAACAAACTGATCAACGGTTTCACTGATTTCTTGTGCAATCTGCAGAAACATGTGCCTCTCAAACAGAACGTTTGCCTTTGGAACGAGGTAGTCATCAAGTGTCTGCGAAACCAGTGCTTCTAACGAACCGACACCTAGGGAAACAGAAATGCTTCCAACACTTCCCGACTCGCTGGTTGAGCCACTAGCGTTAGCTCCGCTCATCTCGCCGCCGCTTATAAACCGCCGTTGAAAAGAGAAAAATCTCGACAAATACCTCCACGAAACCGCGAGTGAAAGAGAACGATCCTTGTCGCTTACTGTAGAACCCCGAAACACAAATAGAGACCGCCAGCGAGTACTTCCAACACGTTTATTCTTCGAGGTCACAACACACTATACGTCATTTCCGTCACCAGTTGTTGCGGTGCACATTGAACGAAAGCGGTGTGATGAGGCCGTAAATCTCCTTTGCCAAAAATGTTACTTTTCCGACCGTTTCAACAGAATTCTTGTTCAATTTGGCTAAAAAGTGAAAATTCCAAACCATATACGAAAAATGAGACGTTTTCATTGAATTTTGTGTTAGTTACAGGGAATCGAAAAATTGAGCCTAAATCGGTTTCCTCCCTTTTCTCTGCTTTTAGTGTAAGCCACCGTTTCGTAACCTTAGAAGCCCACGATACTTTGGTCCGCGGTATATGCAAATAAACATGGCGGAAGGAGCCGTACGAGAGAGACAAGATCGGGGGATATAAGAAGGATCTGGAAGCGAAAAACGTTCACAACTCAGAAGGATTTCATTTCGACAATCTTTATTGTACAACGTAAACATATTTTGGAATTAAAAAGGTGAGACTTTATCGCGTACGATCCAACAATACTCCTCTGCACCTTGTGCTAAACATTGTCATTTGTTCACGTACATTTTGGAAGAAAGAGGGGTCAACTTTGTTAGGAGCATAAATATTACAGATCGTTAAGATAGGCTCACCGACTTCTAAATCAATAATAATGTACCTTCCTTCCTTATCACATATTTGCCTCAAAACCTTGAAGGTAAAATTGTTATTGAACAGGATAGCGGCACCTGATTTGTTACTTGCAATGCCGCTAAAAAAAGGCCATATAGCCCCATTCAGCGGCCCAAGTCTCAAAGGACCTTTCAGAACAATAAACCTCTTGCAGCCTGTAATAGAAAACTTTTTCTTTCTTAGCCACTGAAAAATTTCTCTTCGTTTTTCATTATTGCCCAAGCCTCCCACGGTAAGGGATGAAATAGTTATGTTAGACATTAAAGTGCCTATGAAGTCAAACATTTCTTGTTCTAATATAATAGTTTTTGATTTACTGTTTCCTAATATTTAGGTTTTAGGCAGTAAAACATTCTCAACGCGATATAAATCGAACCGGAAGTTTTAAATTTGGCGCCAAAAAGTGTCTCCATCTTGCGCGCCGCCAAAAGATCGTATTACAAAGGTATGACGTAGAAAATGCTTCAGAAGACACGAGTGTTGTGGCATTTCCTACGTCATCAGCATTGTTCTGAGCAAAGATTCGTTCCCAGTCCAAGGGACACGATTTAGTGAATTTTGAGGTTTTTTGGAAGGAGAAAAAATTCGGCTTCAGTTGATGTTGTCAAATTTCTTTTTTCATGTCGTAATTAAGACACAAGAAGCTTCAAAAATTTGAAAGAAAATTTTTTCCTTCATAGGCACTTTAAAAGCTCTACTGAAACTTAAATAAATTATTTGGGTTTCATAAGTAATAGATTTTCGCACTAGATACACTGTACACCAAAATAGGGGCAAAAAATAAATATAGACATGACTAAACGACCATACATCTGTAACAACACCAATTACATTAATCTTAAAAGTCATACTTGGTTTGAGTAGGTCTCCAAGGCAAGCCAAAGCACGTCTTTCGATGAAGAGATGTCGAGCCTCTTGTCATAAGATTATTCTTGTTGTTTTTAAAGCTGTCTGTTCATAATCATGGTGTGTATCTCTGACCGTTGATGTGTAGCTTGTCATAAACCAATTTGGCGTCGCGCCCCTCTTTCTTTGCTTCTTTTAAGACTTTCACGAGGCCTCTCCGTATTTCTACAATCTCTCGGGGGAAATCTTGTGAGATTCCGAAGGCTGTTCCAGCGAGAATACGAGCGTTAGATAGTATGAGCTCTTTATTCTTGTAGAAACTAAACTTTGCTATGATCGGGCGCAGCTTCTCACCATTTGCATTTCGTTCACCAAGTCGATGTGCACGTTCTATCGAAATTTCGTCGATGTCGTCTTCTTTCAGCTTCAATTTGTCTTCTAGAAAGGAGTAAAGCAGCAATTAGGTCCCAGCGCTAGTTTCATTCACTTCTTCAGGAATACCATAAAATATCAAATTATTTCTCCAACTTTGACTTTCTCATTTAATTGCGCGTTCCTTCTCAAAGCTGGCACTTTTTGTCAAGTTGTTCACACCTTTCTCCAGCTCAGAGATCGTCTTTGCTTGAGCATCAACTCGTAAGTCAGAATTTTGATAGACTCTTGAGCGAACTCCAGGCTTTTTTCCAGATCAGCATTTATTTTTTCAAACTGCTT